>JAJGRW010001792.1:0-151862 GCA_025461045.1 Carex parvula | reverse complement strand
TCATCAAACAGAACCGGCTCTTGGCTAACGAGTCCCATTTTTTTCTAAGCCAGCTAACATTGAGCCTGGTGATTTCAGTTCCATCTAGTAAGATAGTACCACTGTCAGGGTCATAGAATCGTTCAAGGAGTGCGATTACCGTTGATTTCCCACTACCGCTCTCTCCAACTAGAGCAATAGTCTGCAAAAGGGAAGCAGAGGCCTTATTAGATTACAAATATACTAGCAGATTTATTACATATATATATTTTAAGTTTCTTAATCATAGCTTAACATTAGTCTTGAATGGAAATAAAAAAAAAATTGTCTTGACGATAAGTTGTATATAAAAACTATTGTTTATTTTAGAGGCACATAATAAGTGACCAAAGCTGGAAATTTCCAGTGTTGGGATTTTGGAGATTTTTATAAATTGACACAATCTCAGTAAAAGACCAGACTTTTCATACTATCTATAATATCTAGATTATAAGCAATAGATTGTTAGATATGTACAAATTAATTTGGGCCTCCATTTATAATTGTATGTAGTGGTAGTACCTAACAATATAAGACTACGGTATAGAGAAGCAAACATATGTACCTTGCCCGAGGGGATGCTCAAAGACAAGTTAGTGAAAATTGGTACATCAGGCCGAGTCGGATACCTAAAGCTGATGTGGCGCAGCTCTATATCTCCCTTTACATTTTCTAGCACTTGTCCTTCTTCACTACCAGGGTCAATCTTTGACTTTCGGTCAACTATTTCAAATATAGAGATTGCAGAGTCCCGTGCCTTTGCTGAATCTGAGGCTAATGCACTTGTTTGTGATATACCAAAAGTTGCCAAAAGTAGTGCGAAGAAGACCTGACAAATTGCCAAATTTAAAGTATTTTAAAAACAAAACTTCCCTCCACTGTCAAAGATACACCTAACGTGCAAAAATGTTGTTAACTCGAAAAAAAAATATTATGTCAATAATTTGTATTAGTTTCAGGGACCTATTGGTAAAATAGGCATTAGGAAAAGTCTGTGGACTTATTTGTAAGATTGTAAGGCTCTATATAAACCCAAGAGGTTAATGAATAAATTAGGTTTTTTACAACAAAAGTCTTTTTGGTATTAGAGCCGCCTCTACAGTAGTCGCGCTACAGTAGTCGCACTGCTACAATAGTCCGCCAGCCGCCCAGCCAACCACCGGCCACCACATAGCCGCTGCCTCTCCTCTCTTGTCCGCGGTTGAAGCAAGCCCGTGTGAGGGGGCGATACCCCACGGATCCCGATGATGGGTGACATAGAGGAGATCTAGGTCGGGATGGATTGAAGGATCAAGATCTAGTCAAGAAAAGAAAGAAGGTCGGCCATTGAAGGTCGAGGGAGGATTTAGACTCGTGCGATCGTGTGGGATCGGCATGAGGAGTTGGAGGAATGGAGAAGCTTATGGGGAAGCTAGATCCAGGGGATGTTAAGACATTGATCGAGCTCATGAGGGGAGTCGATGGCTCGAAGGGAGCCAATGTCTCGTCACATTCACAGCCGGTGAAGCTGGATCTCCCACCTGTGGATTTGAAACTCGAGGACGGCCATATATCTGAGCTGGTCGTGTCGAATCACGGGTGCTCTAGCAGGGAGGAATCTGGAGGGATATATGACATGAGAGAAGTAGGAGCCGGGAAAGGACATTGCTGGGTGGAATGCGTGGAAGACCACCCACATGTTGCTGTACACCTGGCTTCTCAACTCTATGGTTCTGTCGATTGCTATCTACACGATGGATGGCATTCAGACGTGAGTGATATCTGGGCGAAACTGAAGAGGACTTATGTTGGTGCTGAGAACAACATGAGGGTGTTCCAGATAGAGCGCGATTGATGTAATGGTACAGGGAGGTAGGTCGATCCAAGAGTATGCCATAGATCTGGAGCAACTATAGGCAGACTATGATCATTTCTAGCCAATGACAAGCTGCAAGGATCCTGAGTGCAAGAGCGGGGAGCGGGACGCACAAGAAGGACTATGCATTTCTTTAGTCGGTTGACCCGACATTTGAATAGAAGAGAGCAGTGCTACTGAGCCAGACGAGGATCCCTCCACTTGAGGAGGAAATTACGGCTATGATGCAGGAGGAAAGTCGTATCAGGCTACATGCTGAGGCTAGTGGACTCCCAGGAATGTCAGCATTGGCGGCCTTGAACTCAGGTATCACAGGGGTCCAAGGTGAGACTCGTAGGTGTTACAACTGCTGGGAAGTAGGGCATCTGAGTAAGTTCTGCCCTAGGCCACCTAAGGAGAGAGACAGGTGGACGTGGATAGCCTGGAGGTTATGGTCATGGCCGTAGTGGCTGTAGAGGTGTAAAGGTGGTCAGACTGGGGCTATCGGGCAAACCTGATGGTAGCAGAGGAAGAGAAAGAAACAGGCCTGGTCTTTACTGAGGAGGATCACGAGCTCTTGGAGATGTTGAAAAGGAAGCAGAGAGTGGCAAGTGATGGGGGCAAGAAGGTTATGACTGAGGAAGCATCCACATCGTCGTCATCTATGGGTAACACTGTTACTTATGCTCACTCAACCAAAGGTACTCGTGATACACATGCTCTTGCTTTTATATCTAACACAAGATCACCAGAATGGATAGTAGATTCTGGTGCATCTCGACATGTGACAGGTGCTTCTAGTGACTTCTCTTCCTATACTCACCTAGCAGTCCCATAAAGCATCCAGACCGTTGATGGCATAACACAACCTGTGGTTGGTAAGGGTACAGTTAGATGTACCAATTATGTGACTTTGTCCAATGGTTGCATGCTCCTTCTTGTCCAGTGAACCTATTATCCATTAGTGCCATCATACTCCAACTAAAATGTGTTGTTTCCTTTGATATTCCCAAGGTGATCTTTCAAGGGAGGGGACTGGCCGGAGACTTGGGACTGACACGTGGCGTAGTGGACTTTTGTACTTTGATAGAGAGGGGATAGACTCAGCTTTGACATCCATGGTAAGATAGGAGTAGGAGGATCTGGGAGGAGCGTAGAGGATGAGTTGCTGCTACATCATCAGCGCATGAGACATTCTTCGTTTAGTCTTTTGAGTCTTTTGTACCCATCTTTGTACGAAAAGACTAATAGACAAAAACTTGTGTGTGATGCATGTGAGTTTGGCAAGCATACCCGAAGCTCTTATGTTGGCTCTGGTAATAGGAGTTCTTATGTTTTTGATTTGATACATTCTGATGTGTAGGGACCTTCTTCTACAACTTCTATGAATGGTTATAGATATTTTGTGACTTTCATTTATTGTTGTTCTCATGTTACTTGGCTATATCTGATGAGAAATAAGAGTGATGTGCTTGCCTGCTTTAAAGATTTCCATAGGGCAATTCAGACTCAATACGGTGCATTTGTGAAGGTATTGTGGTCTGATAATGAGATAGAGTATACTAACAAGGTGTTTGGAGAGTACTTGTCGGCCAAGGGATACAACATCAAACTACATGTCCATACATACCAGCGCAGAATGGATAGCAAAAAGGAAGAATAGACACCTCCTAGATGTAGCACGATGTATGATGATCTCGATGAAAGTTCCAAAACACTTGTGGGGACAAGCGGTCTTGACAACCGCTCAATTGCTCAACAAAATGCCCTTAAGGGTGTTAGAATGGCATACCCCATGTGAGATATTGAAAGGCGATAATGGAGGGATTCTTCCTTAAAGGTATTTGGTTGTGTGTGTTTTGTGAAAGACAATAACCAACAGTAGGGATGCTGGATCCCAATCTGTGAAGTGTGTCTTTGTGGTTATTCTGCTCCTCCTGATCGTTATGGCTTTCCACATGACATTGACCAGTTTGTCTCATATTCTAACATATCACCTGTATTGGAGCATTCATTGCATCATTGGACACTGTCTCTATACCCAATTGTTGGTAGGTAGCTAAGGAGGATCCAAAGTGGAACAAAATCCAGAGAGGACCTATTGGTTTCAGGGACCTATTGGTAAAATAGGCATTAGGAAAAGTCTGTGGACTTATTTGTAAGATTGTAAGGCTCTATATAAACCCAAGAGGTTAATGAATAAATTAGGTTTTTTACAACATAAGTCTTTTGTATGTTACAAGGAAACACTTCTTGCAACTAAATATCGCGTATACCATATACTGTTGCCCACCCCATTGCAATCTTTCATCTTTTTTTTTTTTTTTCATTATGTGGTTTATATTGTTGGAAAAAAGTCTTAAGATCACCATTACGAAGTAAGGTAATCCTTCTAACAAGGCTCTAGCGCTAACTACTGGCATGCATGAATCTTACTAGCAATATGCAGGAACCACCAGGATCAATAGTAAATGTATTACTGGCAATATTAAGTTTATGACGGCATGAGTAGAAAATCATAGCAATTATTACCTTAAAGACTTCATTGAATGTTGCCTTGTCCTTTTCCACGAACTTCGCTCCGACATAAAAGCAGAGCGCAAAGGTTAGGTTAAGCATCAAGAAAGAGAAACCATAACCAAGGCCACCGATCCAGCCTGTACGCACACCTTGGTTCATGGAGGCTTCACACTTGCGGTTATAAGTCTCTATTATACGTTTCTCAGCACAGAATGATGCCACAGTACGGATGCTGCCAACTGCATCACTTGCAACTTGACTTGCTTCTTCATACATCACCTGTAACAAAAGTAATAAATCAATTGTGTAGTGTGTTGAACCATATAATAATTTGAAAAGGCTTATTATAATTTGGTTACTTCCTTGCTAATTCTTGTTCATGAATCTAAGATATTGCTTGTTCAGGCTTAAAAATTCAAGCTCTGATAGTGGAACATACCTGTTAGCAGTCCACATTTTTATTTGGAAAGTCAATTAACCTTCGGCTTCATAGTCTTAGTCATCCAAGGAAGTGATATTAAGTACCAAAAAATAAATCATTTATACCCCCATACATAGTTGTGTCAAATAAGTATGTGGATCTAAAGTTACGAAATTCTGAAATGCAATGTTGATCTAACCTTAGCATCAGCGCTAAATCCCTTGAGAAATTTCACTTGTGCATAAAACTGGAGACCCACAATGGGATTACAACCGTTATTATGAGGGCAAGCTGCCAGTTTGCAACCATTGCCACCACAAAACCACAAACCAGAGTAGCCAAGGACTGAACATATAATGCCAAGGTGTCTCCTACAAGTCGGCGAACATTCAAAGCATCCATTGAAAGCCTCGCACCAATTTTCCCACTATGAATATAGATAACAAAATGAATTGGAATTTAATTATGACAAAATTTCTATCTGTAACAACAACAAACTCTAAAATAATAATCAAATTTGATTAGTTTACTGACCTAGAGTTACTAGGATCGTCAAACCAGCTAACCTCCTGCCGAACTATGCTCCGGAAAGACAAGCTCCGGATCCTTTCAACAAGCTTCCCTCCAGCAATACCAAACAAGAAGTACTGTGCTGGTATTGTAATAATAGATCCAATTCCCAATACCACACACATCAATGCCCAAAAACTCGTGTCCTTCCTTAATTTGTGTGGTGGTTCAAAAAATGCTTCTATTGCACTTGCTATGATCGCTCCAAACATGGGGAACAGTACACCATGTGCTGCAGCTGATAATGAGCCAATGATTAAAACGGGAAGTTCTGGCTTATTCAAACTCACTAGTCGACCGACAGGTGCCTTTTTAGGGGCACTTTTGTCGCCATCACCTTCATCGGTATCTTCATCATTTGGTGTTAGACCAGGAGGGGCGAAGGGAAGATTGAAGGAGTGGTGTTTGCTGCTCCCTCCTGATAAGCGACGGCTGAGAGAGCGTTTCAAAGATGCGCTATGGCTATATGATTTGCTTGTAGACACATGATGATGATCTTTGCCCTCATGACTAGCTTCCTGGAGGCGAATTAATTGAGAGTAAGCACCATCTGGGTCTTTTATCAACTCATCATGGGGACCTGCATAATTGAAAATTTAAGGGAAAGGACGATAATTATCTTCAATCTTGTATACCAATATCAAAATTGACATAATGATGTTGAATCTTCTACAATACTACCTTAATGGTTTGTGCCTAACAGAAATCAAATTTAAAGGTATGCAGTTTCTAGGCAGACGGCCACTTTGTACCCCATGTATGGACCTTTGTGCAGATATACATATGCAGTTCCTTTTACTACCGATTTTTTTTTTCAGAAAAGACAAATATTATATAACATAAGAGTTATTTTAATCTTTAGAAAAACATCACAAAGCAAATCTATGGTAATTAGAAAACAAAAATTGCAGCCCCATAGCGCATAACCGGAGCACATATGCAGATGCATAAGTTGTATGCAACCAAATAAGTTGTATGCAACCATATGCAGATGCATAAGTTGTATGCAGTTCCTTTTACTACCGATTTCTCAAGTTATTACGGGCACATGCATCCATGAGGCGACATTTTAAAACACTGTTTTTTTCCAAATAGTATGGTTTATAGTAAACATTTGTTTGCACTTCAACAAGGCTGAGAATTTGAAAACCCTTTAGTAACACTCGTAGTTATAAGCAAATGGAGGTGTTCCCAGAAGAAAAGAGAAAATATTGTAGTTTTGGAAAATGAATTAGAATTTTATTCACCTTGTTCTACAATTTGACCCTCGTGCACGACCGAGATGCAATCAGCATTTCTCACGGTGCTTAGACGGTGCGCCACAACAAGAGTGGTTCTCTCTACCATTATTCTGTTTAATGCCTCTTGCACAATCTTCTCTGACTCGACATCCAATGCACTTGTGGCTTCATCAAGGAATAAGATCTTAGGGTTTTTCAAGATAGCTCTTGCAATTGCAATCCTCTGCTTCTGACCCCCTGAAAGTTGAGCCCCACGCTGACCAACCATAGTATCTAGCCCCTGGACAGGATTAATATAAACATATTGGTTGTAATAGTAATGGGAGAGAAAATTTATGCAGGAGTAAATTAATAAATTTCATTTTTTATTGACATAAGAAGTACTTATCATCTGGTCTGTCAGCATTTTTTTATTCCAAAATGAAGTTTCAGTCATTAATTAGAGACATTCTTGTTCTCTATGTAAATGCAACAGAAGAACTAGATCTAAACAATTTAAAACTCTCCTAATTCTTTTTTTTAAGTGAAAAAAACTCAGGAAACTTATTTGACCGATAGGATATTAAGAAGAAAATGTTATAAACTCTCTGTTTTGGCTGTGTTAAATTAATCTTAAGTAGAATATTTGACTAATATGACCTCCATTTGTACAGAACAAATTAAAATTACAAAACCAAACACAAACATTTTGTTAAAACTTTGATTTGTTATATTCTTAAAAAGTTGTGTACTGTACAAATATTGAAACTTGAGTATTTAACAGAAAAAAGGAAGCAAATATATCATTAGTTTTGAGTTACTTACATCAGGCAATTTGTCAATGAAATTGGCAGCATTTGCCAGCTCAACAGCTTGTCTGACCTCTTCTAGCGTGGCTCCCTCTTTGCCATACAATATATTCTCCTTGATAGTTGTCATAAACAACAGTGGCTCTTGGCTAACAAGACCAATTTTTTCTCTAATCCAACTAAGCTTAAATGTTTTTATATTAACACCATCTATTAGAACCTCTCCTGCTTGTGGGTCGTAGAATCTCTCTACCAAACTTATAACTGTGGATTTCCCACTCCCACTTTCTCCTACAATTGCCATTGTAGTACCTATTATTGATAAATTCAAACCCCAATTCCATATTAGATTATCGAGGTTTTTCTGTGGGATCCTTCCCAGTATCATTGATTAACTATGTGCAAAAGAGCTAACAAATAATTATATGAATATGTAAAAGGGAAAGTATTTGGCATCCAATTATATTAAAAAATTTATAGCTAAAATATCAAACTTCCTTAAAAGGAGAATTCAACATTTCTACACTCAATTTTGGAACTATAATTGTTCGGTTCAGTATGGATAATTATAGTACATAACTGCAACAGTTCAGGTTTTATTATTAGGCTAGTGGTGTGAAATTATTTAAGTACTTTGGATCCTGATTATAGGAGAAGCAAACATTAAAAAAAGAAAACCATTCAACATTACTTCACACTCAATTTTGGTATCATAATTGTTTGGTCCAGTATTGATCTAGTCATGATTCTGATTTTTTTCCATTAGGCTAATGATTTTACCGATCACAATATGTTTAGCTCACTACATACCGCTGTCAACTCTCAATGAGAATGCATTAAATATTAGCTGCTCGGGTCTTGCAGGATAACTAAAATACACATCTCTCAGCTCGACATCACCCTTCATTGTTTCCATGGTAACACCACTTTCATCATATGCATCAATATCCGGCTTTCTCTTGATTGTTTCAAACATCCTATATGCTGCGGTCTGGCCTTGAGCAAAAGCAGTCACACAAGGAGCTGCATTGCCCAAAGACCTTATTTCATATGTAAAGAAAAAAGGAGAGATTTTTAGGGTGCTGAATTCAAGTTTGCAGATAGTGTATGGAAAAACTAGAGAAGGATTTTGGTTGATTTATCCAACACGCTCATCTTTTTCTCTTTTTACAGTTAGATATATATATCTCCTGGCATATATACTTTTTTCAGAGGACCACAGCTACATACCAATGAGCCTAGAAGGTAATTTTTTCGGTTGGCTTGCATTATCCATAGAAAATTTTCATCATGCTCTCGTTTTTGTACTAGGGATGGTATCGCAAGCAAGCCAGTACAAAAGCACAGGAGTTACAGTATCTTGTTTTCAACATTTTACCTTTAATTAGAAACAAATAACAGAAAGAAAAAGTTTCAAAAACAAATAACAGGAGGAAAACAAGACTTACGAGACACCAGTCATGACTGCAAATAAAACATTCATAATGTGCCTCCACTGTATCCTTTGTTTATAATGAGCTGACCGCCATACCATATGGCGAGACCATAACTACCGAAGAAGAATAGGAAAACAGATCCCATGCCAAACCCATTAACAGCACCTACTTTTGCAGTGGCTTGGTAGGCCTTACTTATGTGTTTGTCATAGAGTGAGACAGCTCTATTCTCTCCATTGAACGAGGCAAACCTTTTGAAATAGAAAAAATGAAGTATGTTATTAGATCACATATAAAAGGCATAATTGTATGCCAATTTGGGTTAACTAGGGACCCTAATTTCTAAACCAATATGTATTTGGGGCTAAATTGGTGTGAAGTAAGACTCTTCTGCAGACGAGGGGTTTAATTGCTTTTAATAGAACTCAATTGAACAAACAGGGCAATCAGTATCCTGCTTGTTGAGTACAGAAATATATTAAGGTACTTGTTGAACTAAATTTATCAGACAAGCCAGACCTCGAGTAATATGAATCACAGAGGACACAGGTGAAGCCCAATACTGACACTATACCAGCCTTCAGGTCGATTCTAGAACCTTAATTTTGAGTGCTTCTGAATTTTTCTCCATATATATTGGGACATTTTTACGAGTTATGCCTAACAGTAAGTCAAGCGGATACTTTTATTGTTGGTACTAGCCGAAGGTAGGTTACGGATATACCAATGCACATTCCATAGTGGTGCCAAGGCCTTTTCTTTGCATTAGTACTACCAGATCAGCTCTTAGAAAAATCAAAGATTTGTACTTACCGTTTTCATATTACTAAAAGTCTGCTCAACCACACTCCCAGAATCAACTATAAGTGGCTTGTCCCCTGCTCGAGACTTTAGATATCACAATTGTTGCTAGCTGCCACCAGCAAATACAATTGGTGGAATACTCGATAGCATAACAAGAGAGAGAAGCCATCCCTTATGAATGCAACCACAATCCTCCTATAAATGTTGACACTAGTTGTAGGCATTTTCCCACCTAAATGTTTTGTTGCAAGAAACTATAAATTTTATTATTTTTTATAAGAGAAATAGAAGCTTAGGAACATATAAACCCTCTCCTATTTTACCAAGGAAAATGATTTGGTATTGGGAAGGACTAAATTAGGCGCTCTGGTGTAGGATTCTAGGTTCTAGTACTGATCAATTTAAAAAAAAATCAATAGTTTCTCCCTGATCATTTCACTATTTCAGTTAATTTAATTTTCTATGATCTCTTCACGCCACATTTATCTTGGTACATCAAACCTATCATTTCGCATTCCTATCTAATAATCTAATACCTGATGATACCACAATTAGATAACATGAATAAAAGAATTATCAGTCATTAATTGAACTTTTAGTAAAACACATACCAAAAAAAAAGAAAATACGCAGTAGGAGAAAAGATATCTGACCTTTTCACCAATAGCATCTTGGATTAGTACTGTGTCAGATGAAATTCGACCCTGTAACCTTGCCTGTAGTCATCTCCTTGTCAAAATATGCAATATCTTGCCTCAGTAATGCTTTTAGGTACATAGCCCGAATTCGGGTAGCTTGTCTTTCTCCAGTCATAGTCCAACACGCAACCTCTATCAACATTAACATTCCTTCTATCATTATTACAAGCTATATTTACCGATAACAGAATAACCAAGTGGCAGCTTCACCACCATTTTGCACTTAAAGCTAGTATATTATCAATATGGTCCATATTTAAGAAGGTATATAACTGGTATTTATGTATCTAGCCTTTCTTTCTTTCTTTTTCTTTTTTTTTTGGTGAAATTATCTAGCCTTTCAGAGAACATGTGGTGTTTTGTTTCATTTTTCATTTTTTATATATGTAGTACTGAATATCTGCCCGCAATAAATATCAAGTACTATGAGATAATGATATATATCTGATATTATAAAAGAATACTTACGGAGAGTTGCCGCTATACCAGTTCCAATAGCTAAATAGACAAAGTTCAACACAACCTGCAATATAAATTATTAATATCAGTCTCAACCAAAGATACTGTCCACAACAAAATAAAAGTAGCTTTTATTTTTTTTTATGTACTTTTATTTTTTTAGAATTCGAAAGGTGGAGGCCTAGCCTACTAACTTTCTTTAATTGTCTATAAAGGACCCCCCATCCGGGTTTCGAACCCACGACCTCTCACAGATGGTGTTGCCTTTTGCAACTAGACCAAAGGCTGGTTCTTTTTTTTTAATGTGCTTGAATCACATTAACTGCTGTATGAGATATGTTTATGCATGTGACTTGGGTCAAATTCGTCAGATATAAGATTCATATGCTCATAATTTATTTTGTTTGAAAAGATTCTCCAGAATAAAGCAGGTTGACAACTTGACATTTTAAAATTGAATATTAATAAGTAAACGTCTTTAATACCCCTAGGGCTCCGAGAAAGAGGGGATTTAAGCAAGCCGATATGAAGGCTTTTGCGGACGGATACAGAGACAGTGTAATGCGAATATGAGGGAGGAGATGAAGGAGCAAATGAAGGAGCAAACGAATGAGCAAATGCTTGAACAAGTAAGGGATATGCGGGCCGAAATACTTGCTGAGCTCAAAATGCAACAAGCTGTGCCTGATCAAAACAATCTGGGATTCCGTCACAGCAGTCAACATTCCAATGCAGTTACAACAAGCCCTCTGGATTCGATTCAGGTATTTATACTTTTATTTACAACTAAAACATAAAAGTGATAGCATTTTCTTCAATTGACAAATGTACTACATTGTCTAACTTAGGTTTTTTTTTTTGTCAAATGTCAAGGTAATCTCACCTTGCTATATCACTTGTAAAGTTGGAGAGGAGCACATCAAGATGGCGAACGCTAGGGTATGGCCGAGGAAGAAGGACGAACATATCCACTGTGTGTCTCTGTTAGAGGACCACATGAAGGTGCAGGTGGATTCTGCTGTTGACAAAATCTATCTCAAGTTTCCTCTCCCAACTAAAATTAATAAGGATTTTGTCAAAATCGAAGACACCTTGGGAAGTTTCATTCAACGGCTGAAAGATTCGATTGTTTTTGATGAGGTAAAATAATATTTTTATTTAATTTTTCATTTCCGATATATTTAGTAGCCCACTGTACATGTAAGGATTAGAATTGATAATATAACAAAACTGTTCTTACTAGAAAAAAACTGTGCCACATAAATCTAGAAAAAAAATGTTCTTAATTGTGCCAGAAAAATCCAGATTGGGTAGAATCTGTTCTTATCAGATCAAGAATCAACAAAAACAAATCTAGTGATGCATGTTCTTCATCAGTTTTATCAGAAACAAAACCCTAATCAGCAAAACAAAAAAAAATAACCATGTCTGAACCAACAAAAAAAATCCTAATCAGCAATATCTCATTACATGTATCACAATTATTTTTATTTAACAAGTTATTATTTGTTCAAGTATATAGACCAAGATGATTCAATGCCCGAGTCGGCATCTAATGAAGTTGCAAAATCCATGCATCATAAGGCGCTTATTTCAAAGAAAAAGTTAGCGAATGTGGGACCTGAGTTCAGAGCCATACATGAGAGGGTGATGAGAGAACCGCCTGATAAGAATGAGTTCCTCTTGAAAATTAAGGAGGGTGTGTTACTTCCTCAATCGACGTTAATCAACTTAGCTTTTGACGACTTGAAGGATCTAATAAAGCAAGACATGCTCGATGTTTCAATAATATCCATCTGAGTTATGTGAGTTTGTTTAACTTCATAAGAATAGTGATTAATTTTACAATTGACTCATTTCCAACATTTATGTAATGATTTTCAGATTTATGAAAAGACATGTCACCGATCTAGGTCGCGAGGCTGACTTGGTTTTTTTAACCCTAGTATGATATCTTATTTACTTTTTGATACTGACAAGGAGGTCGCTTCAAGCTACTTGCTTGAGTCGTTGAAAAATATGCAGGAGAAGAAATTTATCCTTGCACCATACATTCAGTTGTAAGTTGTTACTTCTATTTGTGTAGTTTATATACTTTTAACGACATATGTAGATTGATTATTACCATGTATTATTGTAGTAAACACTGGGTGCTTCTAGTTTTTGTCTTGCGCGATAATATGGTGTATGTTATCAATTCTCTAGCGCCAAAGGAACCATATTACGATATCATGTGGCATTTTAAAGAGTGAGCAATAAATCTTACATTTAGTCTAATTTCATTTACTAATAATTAATCAAAGTACTATTTGATGGTAATTTATTAATTCGTTGACATTTAATAATTTCAGCATTTTTGAATCTTATGTGGAGGTTGGAGGAGTGCACAAGGAGAGATCAAAGGAATGTGAGTGAAAATTCATTAAGGGGTGAACTTGTACACTCTATTTTAATTTGATACTTGATTTTTTTCAAATTCCTTTACAGAACTCAACAATATGATGAAAAGGTGTTGGGATGGGGCTATTTACTTGGATTAATTCATTGCTTGAATTTTTGAATAAAGCATGCTACCATCAAAGAAGCAAGTAGTAGAAGTGTAAACAGTGAACTAATTGTGTCATTCTCATGCAACCAATATACTCTTTGATTATTGAAATGCATGTTGATTCAGGTGCAACTGTGATTCTATTTTTCTCTATATACGCCACTTAATGTGTTTAAATTTACTTAAGGTGAAACTTCATATTGGTGAAGAACCTCTTTCTCTTTATTGCTTGCTTTTACTTACATTGAACATTTCAGAGCCTTAAGCAAGAAGGTTGGAAGGTGTGTGGATTTTACGTCATGAAACACATGCAAGACATAGTCACTACGCAATTTGACGTTTTTTCCTGATGTATGTATTTTATAATTGAACTTGATTCATTTTCATATAACTTGGATAAAATTAACTTAATATGTAGGCTAGCCCAAATACAAACAGAATCATGCCAAATTTTTTATATCAACACTGACGGTTATAAAGCTAACAATGACTGTTTTTAATATCTATACTGACGTTTTTAATACCAACCCTGACGGTTTTTAAAGCGTCAATGTTGAACACCAACACTGACTATTTTTAAAGCGTCAGTGTTGAACACCAACATTGACTGTTTTTAAAAGCGTCAGTATTGAACTCCAACACTGACTGTATTTAAAGCGTCAGTGTTAAACACCAACACTGATTGTTTTTAAAAACCGTCAGTGTTGAGAATCTACACTAATTGGTTTTTACCCGTCAGTAAAGGTAGCCTATACTTACGACGCCTTTACTAACGCCTCTATAACAGTCGGTGTAGGAGTATTGGAACAGTCAGTGAAGAAGTTTTTTGTACTAGTGACAGCTCCTACGAATTCAATATTAATAAGTTAACATCTTTACCTTCCTATATGTCATTTTCACAGCTCCAAGGACGGTTTAGAAAACAATTAAAAAAAGGTGCTTGGAATAAACAAAAAAAAAAAGCTTTATCAGAATTTACTGTGATTTATTCTTTGTAGATATCTGTGTACCTGGTCTTGAGGTACACGCACTACAAACCCAATATTATACCAGAATGAGGCTGGATTAACTGCATCAGATTTTCAGATACAGTTAACGTTGCAAGTCACCGCAATCCCGACGGAGTTCTAAACCAGACAACTTCAGTGATTCAAAGCAGTGATTCCTTTGTTGGGTCTACTGATCAGTGATTCAAAACAGAACCTGCTCCAACGAATCACGAAACAAAAATCTGGGACTTGCAAGACCTGCCGCGCCATGAATTCGCATCCTCTGAGATATCTCATATTTTGCGTGATTTTTTTGAAAATCTCAACCATTCAAATACGTTCAGCACGAATATCTCAAAGCTCAAATAATACTGGCCCCTACGCTATCCCTGAATAGGCACCGGACACGTCAGTCACGCAAAATATGAGATATCTCAGAGGATACGCACTTCCGAGTCATGGGGGCAGCGTTATATTTTTATCAATTTTTTTCTATTTTTTAGTATAAAACAAGCTTTTGACAAAAAAGTCCGAGTTTCCGATCCGATTCGGCCTATTCCGACCGATTCGCCCGATTCCGATTCAACGGTCAAAAGACCGATCCCGATCCCGATTCCAATTTTTCCTTCTATGAAAAAAAATACAATAACGCAATAGTCATACAAGGAACATACCGTGTTGACTCGATTGAGAACGTCACTCGAGGTGGCACCACCGAAGGCATCGATCACCTGGCCGATAATGAAGGTCAGCAGGGGCTGAGAGATGCCATTAGCCAGCGCTGTGATGGACCCCACCACCATCAGCAGCACATCATAGCCATCGGCGAACTGGAGCAATTTGAATATGGACACCTTCCCCTCGGCTCCATTGCTCTCCTCTTTCTTCTCTTCTGTATCCTTTCCTCCCATGGTTTGTTATTCAGGATAGTGTGTGGTGGATTTGATTCCACTTGAATCAGAGTACGGAGAGGTTTATAAAGGGGTAGGTAATTAAATTTAATTATTGTTTTTATATGTTAAGTGGAGCTGTTGATTACCTAATGGAGTGATAAGAGGGATTGAAGTCAACAGAAAAGATGGTCGTAGCTAGGCATGGGAGAGATTTTTTGGTGCTTACTCCGCTAAAATCACAAAAATTAGTTTTATTTAAAAAAAAATTCCATGGGAGAAGTTCAATGTGTAATAAAGAAGAAAAATAAGTTAACAAGATTTTATGACTCAAGAGTTGGAATCCGTATCCTCTGCAATGCATCTTGGCTGTCCGACCAGCATCTGGACCAATCCGATCCGAAATAGAATGCATGGAGTTCATTTAATATTTGTGTCAACATGGATCGGATGATCTGAATTCATTTTGCATTAACTCAATTTTGAGATAAGCAGACGATACGAATTTCAAAAGTTGTAGCTGTAGCGAGTCGGATTTCTTATAATAACTTATAGTTTGAATTCTGACCGTCCGATCATTTGATTCTATATTAATATATTGTAGAACTTCGTGAATTTTAATTTGAATCTAACTGATATGGATTCTGATAAGTTAAAGAATCCGAACCCGAAATGTTAGTGGGTACCTGATTATTGGTCATTGGTATGTGTTGACCAAAACAAGTGTACACGGTAGCGTCACACATAATCGAGTCAAGATTGAACTTGGAAAGAAGAAGCTGTTGGGCAAGAAATTAATACAGATCCTTTGTTTCTAAGTTTAGTTTATTTTGTTTTTGTTTCTGTCTTTAACTCTTTATCTAGAAGGAAAGTTTGTCTGGAAGGAAAGTGTGGCTCGAGACAATGTTCCTATTGATAAAGACTGCTATTTATTCTATAAAACCAAGTAATTGGGAATTGTATGATATACAAGAATATTTTCTATTAAATAAAATTGGAAGGGAAGGGAGCTTCATGGGAGTGTTGTGTTCTTTAGTTTTATTCATGGTTTGGAAAATCGGCCAATTCCGAGTCAACTCGGTATCGACCGTGTCCGATCTGAGTTTCACCTGAGTCTCTCGCCCGTGCGAGTTTTTCAGCAAAACTCCGTTGAACAGTGCTTGACTCAGCCAAGTTAGCCAATTTTCAGGCCGAGTCAAACCGAGTTTCACTCGAGTCAGTACATGGGCAGTGAAAATCATTGTCCTAGACTGATTTGGTTTCTCGGCTTAGCTTTCTGTTGTATCTTGAGGTTGAGAGAAAGAAAATCATTGTTATTGATTTGAGATTTAAGTTCAATTTTGCATCTTTTGAAGAAGAAAATGGTGCTCGAAAAAAATTTGGAAAGGGCCAAGTCCCTGGCTGAGTTAGGAGGAAGAATCTTCAGTTATTTTTGTGGCTAGACTTGATGTATAATTTTGTACTATAGAAAATTTGAATTTCTAGTGGTTCATGATAAACCTTGTTCATTTTATATCGTGATCCAAGAAATTATTCTTTTTCCTGTTTTGTCTGTTGAACAAAACACTTAGTCAAAGACTCAAAAGTGTGCTTGTTTGATTGAGTGACTTACTAGACCTCTAGCCGCCAAGCCTTTACTGTTTTATTTTATTTATATTTTTTATATTTAACTAGAGTGAAGGAGATCCATACACAGTGGTTTGTTTATTTTATTTTTTGACTAAAATAAAGAATGGGATTGCACTATATTACAAATTTGATTGTTAAGAAAATATAAAATGTAGAAATTAAACATTTTATTTTTCTTTTGTGAATATCATTCACGTTTTTCTTATTATTTTATGAAATAGTCTATTTTATATTAAAATTAGATAATTTCAATATTTTAAGTAATTACACTACAAATTTAATTGTTATCCATCCGAATTTAATTATTATGAGTGTTATTAATATTTAAACTGTTAACTATTCAAATACTATTTTTTTCCTGTTTTTTTTAGTACAAAACAAGTTTCTGTCAAAAAAATCCGAGTTTCCGATCTGATTATGCTGATTCCGGCCGATATATCCGATTTCGATTCCATATGTCGGATATGAGGATGTTAATAATTCTTAATTTGACACTACATTAATGTCTTCATTTTTTGGCTCTGTACAACAATATCCTCATTCGTATTTTAATACAGAGGACGATAAGATGATCCAGCCAGTTCGGCATAGCTTCTGGCAATAAAAAGTGTGTTCTATTTGTAATGGTTGTATTACATTATATAATTTAATTAGTGGATTATTTGAGTGTAATATTTTGTCTTAACATAGTTTTTCCACAAATTATTTTTTTATCAATTTTTTTCTACTTTTTAGCTACAAAACAAGTTTCTGCCAAAAAATCTGAGTTACCGAGTCAACTTGACCGATTCCGGTCGATTCACCCGATTCCGATTCTACGGTTAAGAACCCAATTCCGATTCCGATTCTGAGTTTCAGAACCATGGTTTTATTTCATTAAAATTAACAGTATGCTAAAGGAAAAACCATTAAATCGGACCCGTAATGTTAGTGGGTCCATGATTTATTGGTCATTGGTATGCTAAAGAAAAAGCATTGAATCAGACCAAGAGAGGGGGAATGTCGGCAAGCAAATAGATTAATAACAGCACCCGATTAATATAGCAGCGCTCTATTAATAAAACCCTATGTTACCCCGATACTTCATCTTAGGCACCGTATCCGTATCGGGTGCGTATCGGATACGGATACGCACCCGATACGCACCCGATACGGCTCCGATACGCCAGCTGGCGTATCAGAGTACGTGGCGTATCGTACCCGCCCAGATACGGTATCGGATACACCTTTGACTCGTCGGATACGCCTCTGACACTTCTGGATACGCCTCTGACACTTCTGGATACGGAATAGTCCACCATACACCGCGCCATCCTGTGGACCGCGCCATCCCCTGTGGACCGCGCCAAAAATTCATTTTTTCTAGCGGCCAGCGGGAATCGAACCCAGGATCATTGCTATGGACTCCAAAGGCCTTAACCACTACACCACTTCAAATTTGATGTTATAATCAAGTAGCTTTTATATTTAATCTATATCCAAAACTTTTGATATATATATTTTTTGTTTTGTTTTGAATTGATATTTAATTTATATAATACAAGTGTTGAACTAATAATATAATATAATAGACGTATCGTATCCTTAATTTTTAAAAATTGCCGTATCGCCGTATCCGTATCGTATCCGATACGATACCCGTACCCCTATCCATGCAACATATTAAAACCCCACCACCCAAATGGTTTAGTAATACAACAACGCTCCATCGATTAATATAACCGCACCACCCAAATGGTAGCGTCACACATAATCGAGTCAAGATTGAACTTGGAAAGAAGAAGCTGTTGCGCAAGAATTTAATACAGATTCTTTGTTGCTAAGTTTAGTTTATTTTGTTTTTGTTTTTGTCTTTCTCTAGAAGGAAAGTTTGTCTAGAAGGAAAGTGTGGCTGTAGACAATGTTCCTATCAATAAAGGGTGCTATTTGTTCTATGAATAATGATTTTGCCCCCCTCTATTTAGTCCCCTAGATGTCCTCCTAACCTTCTAACTAATTTCAGTCAGACGAGGCAAACACAATCAGCATATATAGCTAATCAACACATAACACGTGTCAGCAGTATTAACGTGAATTGTACTCTTTTTCTTCGGCGAGTATTACAAAGTTTGACTGGTGTTGGATCGGTTATGAGTTGTTCCTGCGTGCTTATTTTAGTAATCTTGTACCATCTCTTTTTAAATTCAGAATCAGTTGTTGACAAAAGATGATTTGGCTGATTTGGTTGAATATAAGAAAAGTAGTGACAATTTATTAAGTTTCGATTGAATTATTACAAATTAAATCGAATTAGATACATTGCGAAATTAATTCCATAATATAACAAATTTATCTTAGATTGTACAAAAAGTTACCATTCTTTTTTATTTAGGGGCAGAGGTAAAGAGGGGTATGGGGTCAATTGAGCCCCATTTTTTTTTTAATTTTTCTCTTTATGTATGATTTTTTATATAATTTATAGTAAAATGTCAAGAAACTGTAAAATTGATCCCATTTTCCGCACGCAAATTTTATATAAATGACCTCCATATATATTTGACTACCATAGTTCGAAAGTCTGGCTCCGTCTCTGATTTTCGTAGTCTTTAATTTCTAACTTTTTCTTTAGTAACTTTGGATTTTAAAATTTATATATTAGTATGTTTCCTGAATATTTTTTTAATTAGGTAGTAGAATAGTTTTTTTTTAATTACTCCGTCTCTGCTGCAAGTGCAAGTTCGAGTGCAATGTAACTCCACCTCTAGCAACTCGGCACAGCTTATGAAAGGCACAACTTGTAAAAAAATAATAGCAAGCTAAGGACGTTTACCGAATTGTCAGACCGAGTCTATGTAACTACGTACACTTGTCCTCAGAGAAAGAAACAACTACCAAATTAAGGTACAGTTAGTACCGGGAGTACTTCGTGGGCCCACAAATCAGATAGGGTTTTTGCGTTGGTGGTGATGGCCTTGATGACATCATTTTTAATTTTATTAAATTTTTTGGGTATTGAGAAATTTTTGTGGGTACAACTGGAGTTAATTTGGAATTAGTTAATACTTTGATTTGTTAAATATCAATACTTTTTAATTGTGATTAAATGTATTTAGTATTTATATAAAATTTTGATTTGTTAAAGATTAGTATTACTTTATAATATATTTTACAATATAATATTTCTACGTGTGTAACAATTCATACTTCAATGCGTAATTGTGAATATTTAAAATTTTAGATATTAATATTTTTTTAGAAATACTAGATATCTTAGGTATGAATATTTGATATATTATATATTAATACTTGTGCGCATTGACATTCATACTTGCACTCATTTTTTTAGAAATATGATAGGTATCTTAAGTATGAATATTTGCATTATGAGATATAAATGCTAGCTCGATGTGGTATGAATATTTTCTTGACGTAGTATGAATATTTTACCCTTTATTTAGTTTAGGTTTCTTATTATTTTCTTCTGAGGTGGGTATTTTTTTTTCTACTTTTTTTTTTAGTTTAGGTTTTTCTTATTTTATTCTTCTCTGGTTAGTTTTTTTTTTCTTCTATGCTAAAATGTTTATAGTACTTAATTAGTTGTGTATTGCATTTGATGGATTATCATTTAGCTATAAATACTTGGAACTAGTACTATTTAATGTTGTATGATCAAGTATGAATACTTGTAAGCATCGAAATTAATATTGGCAAGCGTTAACAAGTGTCATATGTAAACAATTCATACTTCAGTTATATGTATGAATATTTTCTTCAGTACCTATCAATACATTCAAACACTAAACATATTAACTAATTTAAGTTACTTTACACCATAAGAATTCACACTTCAATGCGTAAGTATGAATACTTATAATTTTAGATATTAATATTTTTACTAAAACTACAGTGCTAGTGATTGTGCGGTGGTTACGCATGCGCTTTTGCGCTTGTGGTCCCCGTAGTTGTTGCTTTCAAGTGACGTCTGTGGTCCCCCCATATAGGTAGTGGTCTCCCAGGTAGTTAATGCACGTAACACATTTAGAGATTTCTCAGGTATATTTTACAACATAAAAATTCACACTTCAATGCGTAAGTATGCTTGATATTTTAGAAATAAATATTTATAACAATTACAAAGCTGACACTTGCGATAGTCGTTATGCATCCTCTTGTCCTTGATTTCTGCGTGTGGTCCCTATCGTATTTACGCATGTGCTTTTACGCTTGTGGTCCCCGTAGCTGTCGCTTTCAAGTGACGTCTGCGGTCCCCCCCCCCAGTTAGTTAATGCCCAAGATACGTATGTGGGTTTCTCATAAATTTTTGACAACAGAAATATTCACACTTTACTTAGTAAGTACGAATACTCTAAAATTAACATTTTAGAGAACAATACTTGACATTTTAGATATGAATATTTGACAAGGTATGAATACTTACACACCGAGGTATGAATACTTGAACGACGAAGAACCCAAAAGTACTTCATCGTGGATCTCATTTGAAAAAGAAAATTACGTAGAAGACGTTCATGGTTTTAGATTCGCAAAATTCCTCACAGATCGTCAGAAAATTGACGAGATTAAACGGAAAAAAAAAACCCACTTCTAAAATTGTGTAAAAGATGTGTGTGTGATTAGAGAGAAAAGAAAGTGAATCCATATCCTCGACGGTATCGTAAAAGATTCCCTTTTACAATTAGCTATTTACGGTTTGAGATTAACTCTCAGCCGGTTTGGGATTCGGGCTGACTGAGGGGGTAGTATTATTGGGCTTTGAGATTCGTGCCAAGTTAAAAAGAACGGTCCAGATCAAATAATTGTAAAAGATTTCCTATTATGGTACCGTCGGTAATATTAATTCAAAGAAAGTTGATGTCCAATTTTTTTTTTTTTTTTGAATACTTGATGTCTTAGGTATGAATACTTAATATATTATATAGTAATACTTGCGTGCATAAGTATTCATACATGCTCGCGCCAGTTGTAAATTTTTTCAAATATAATCGGTCCCCAAAGTAGTTATTGGTCTCTCTGGTACTTAGTGGTCCCTGTCGTACTTTACGCATCAGCTATCGAGAGGAACGTTTAGGGGACATAATGGAGGGGACTGTTAGTTGCTCCCTTGTTCTATAAAACCAAGTAATTGGGAATTGTATGATATACAAGAATATTTTATATTAAATAAATTGGGAGGGAAGGGAGATTCATGAGAGTACTGTGTTCTTTAGTTTTATTTCATTAAAATTAACAGTATGCTAAAGGAAAACCATTAAATCAGACCCGTAATGTTAGTGGGTCCATGATTTATTCGTCATTGGTATGTTAAAGAAAAAACATTGAATCAGACCAAGAGAGGGGGAATATCGGGAAGCAAATAGATTAATAACAGCACTCGATTAATATAGCAGCGCTCGATTAATATAACCCCACCACCCAAATGGTTTAGTAATACAACAACGCTCCATTAATAAAATAAACACTTAAAAACCGTCAGCGTTGAGAATTAATCTATTTGGGTGGTGGGGCAATATAACCCCTTGGGCAGTAATATAACAGCCGTCGATTAATATAACCCCACTACCCAAGTGGTGCAGTAATATAACAGCGCTCGATTAATAAAAGAAATAGAAGTCTGTTTTTAGTGCTCAATTATTCACCGGTTCAAATATAAAAGCAGACATGATAGGGTTCCAAATTTTTTATTAGTGACATGTTATCATGAGGTCGTTGGGTTCTAATATTTTATTTTGATAACTGTTCCCATAAATTATGTAATTAAATGAAATTTAGTTTCTTTACCAGTTAATTTACTATTTAACACTTACTTTTAAGCATAAAATGATTAAAATATCTTTCATGGGTATATCCTTACTTAAATACTTTTATGAATTATAATGTTTTATAATTTTCGTATTAATTTTGAACTGTTAGTTATTTATAAAACGATATCTTTATTTACCTAGTAGTTTTACTGGTAAATTCAATTTCGGAGAAACAGGAGGGGGGTCATGTTGTCACCCATGGGTCTGGAAACGAGATTAGAGAAGAATTGTGTTGGATGTTGTATTCAACTGAACTCTGAAGTTTAAAGCAAGTTCATATATATGTATTGTTTTATTTGTTGCTGTGTTTAAGCGGATGATTTTCAGATTGCTTTGTTTAAGTGAACATGTTCCACTTTTGTCAACAACAAAAAAAAAAAACCTTATCAATCTGCAAACAAAACGGAGGAAAAAAAATAATAAATCAATGTCAGATAATGACACTGCCAAGATAGCCAAATAAAACTACAGTTTTAAAACATTTTAATAAGTGTAACACTTCAACAAAAAGATAGTTAAAGATTAACCAAAACAATAGACTACATTCTAAAAAGCATATATTATACTAAAAATTAATAAAAGTGACTGCGGAGTAGGTCCGATGTCCATCGGACCTATTTTAAGTTCAAAGGGCTCCAGAACCGTTTGATCCGCTTTAAGATGCGTGTGCTTTATGTTACTTTTCATGTGAGCTTTGATGAGTTCAAATTGAACTACTACTTTTAAAGATTTATAAATCATAATTGTATTTATGTTCAGATCACAAATCCATGATCATACCGTGTAATATGATTGGAGTGTCAATCCACAGGGATAGTGTATTAGATTATAAACAATTTTCACTAGTTTAGGTGCTCCGGAAATTATAAAAAGGTTTTAAATAGGTTTTTAAATAGGGTTCAATATCCAAAAGGTTTGATGCGGTGCCGCTAATTGTGCTAAGGTTCGAATTAAACAATTAAATAGAGAGTCTCTAGGGTTCAGGTTTTCTCCTTCTTAATTATACAAAATATAAGTTCTGACGTCTCTCTACCCCACATGCAGCTTGTCACCCCGCATATAGCCTAGATTGTCCCACAGCTACCCCGCATGCGACACTGTCACTACCCGCAGGGCATGCTGAGTTTTTGTGTACATTATTTGAAAAGTTTTCCGATCTTGCGATCGACTTTTGGGCTATCAATTCAAAGTATTATAGGTATGCAATTATCTTTCTCACACAAACACAATTTACAATTCCTATTCTACCCCTCAATTAAATTAATATCCCAAAGACCCTACCTAATCTAGGTGTTTCCTAATATGATCTAAATTACCAATTTACGCTATCCTGTCAAGGGAGCATACTGGGTTCGAACCCAGTCTTTGAACTGCTGCCAAGCCTCATTAGCTGAAGTATTAGAAGTACTTACATGCATTATCCCACTCACACCGGAGTGCAATGACTTTACACCTATTGGTATGTGGATGACATTGGCATATAGTAAACAGAACTATATATGCAAGGACTTAATAAAAATAATTTAAATAATAAAGCAAACTCAAATCAACATACACAAAACATAAACATATATTAAAACATAATGTTTTAATTAAGAATTTGATTACAACCCTCATCCTAGAGATGAGAAGTTTAGTTTAGCATGGCCAGAGCAAAATAAAAGAAATAAAATAAAGAGAACATAAATTACAACCCAATTGAAGATGTATGAACCTATGCCTCCTTGGATGACGTCTTGTTCTCCTGCTTGGCTTTCGATGACTACCCTTCTCTCTCTAAATAACTCTCTAACATAACCTAGCAATGAAGATTGCTAATCTCTATTTTATGGACTTAACACAATTAAACACGCACACTGAAATCAATTACAAGAGTGGTATTTATAGTTTTCCTAAAAAAAAGGTGGAGTAGTGGGAGTAGTGGAGAAGGTGGAAACTTGGATTGCATTTCA
Organism: Carex parvula; assembly: GCA_025461045.1. Taxonomy (NCBI): domain Eukaryota; kingdom Viridiplantae; phylum Streptophyta; class Magnoliopsida; order Poales; family Cyperaceae; genus Carex; species Carex parvula. The sequence goes on along the minus strand of JAJGRW010001792.1, from coordinate 127,264 downwards.
AGTTTAGTAGATGGCTCTGAAGCAATCACGTCCTTCTAGAAGAATTCTGCAGAAATTAGCATCAACGGTGGAGATTTGATCATAATCCAAGCAGTCCACGGATCGTGTGGCATAGGGGAACCCGCACGACTTCCTGACTTAGCGGATTTTGCTGTAATTTCGCCATTTCGCATGTTGTGCACTTAGTGTGAGGTGTCGCATGCTCCATGTGATGCCTTGATTTGGTGCTATCTCCATAATCGCTTAAATATGACACTTTTACCTCGTTTTTGACCTAAATACGCAACTTTCTCCAAAACATGCCAAAATAGCCTAAAAACACGTTTGCGGTAAATAAATTAGAAAAAATTGCTACTTTGCATTTGCTTTTGGCCATTTTCTGCAAAAAAATATAGTGATTTTCACTGTATGTTTTGGCTTCATCAAGCTTGAATCAATTTTTGTATGCACGGATCTTAAAGCAAATCGTATGGTCTTGAAACCCATCGGACCTTCTCTGTTCTAAAAAAAAAGTAAGTTTAAAGAATTTGCCTTAAAAAAAAAAAATTTGTCATACTTTTTGTGAGTGATTTATGAGGTGGTAAGTCTCTCATGATTTCTAGTTTGTTCTAAAGAGAAAGAAAAGAAAATTTAATCCTTTTTATAGAAGTAATTATGACCGTTAGCATATATTCAGAAACTAACTTCTTATTAAAGATTGAAGACGACAAATAAAATACTAAGAAGGCTTAATTTATAAGTAAGAGTTTCTTAAAAATTCAGATAAAACACAATAAAGGTTAAGGAGATTTTTAATCCACGTAAAAATTGATGTTTGGACGAATACAATTTAAAATGATTATTTTATTTTATTAGTATTTGAATTCATGACCTTTTGAAAATCATCATAATTTTATATAAATATTTTATTTGTCCGCGATAAATATTTTTTCCAATTAGAATTATACTTTTCTAATATAATGTCAAATTTTAGGGTTTTAATGCACAAAACAAAACAATGTTTGTTGTCTCCATAAAAAAAGGTATATTTTGAGAATATATGACTCTGTTTACTCAACGTGCCCGAAAGAATTTCTAGACTTGGCCAGTAAGTCAAGCTTAGCAATGAAGGAGCATTTAATTAGAAGAAAAAGTTTGTACTAACTCTCAAGAGATGGAGACCTTAGGTATTTTATATTCATGCTTCACTGTCAAGATTTTGGTTATTCCCAATTTGTGGTAGGGACCTATACAGTGGTGAATGTTGTCAAGACTTTGGTTATTCCCAAATTGTGGTTGGGACCTATACAGTAGTGGATGTAAGCATAGTAACAAATTAATGATTTGGGTTCGGTTCGGCAGGGCCAAAAATTCGTGATTCGAGAATAATTCGGGTATAATTCGGAAATAATTTGGAATTACAATACAACACTGTCAATGCATATTTAATTCATTACCGATGATTTACAATATGAGACGTTGTTGTATTCACCATAGAAAATCATCAGTGTGGTAATATAGTCAAAAAGTGGTGTATTGATCAGAATAGGGACCCCTCTGACAACATATAAAGTTTCAAATGAGAAAATTGTATATATGCATCTGTCCCCACTCCCCAGTAGTTCAGTACCAAGTTCCTCTTTGACACGTGGGAGAATCAACAGCTGTCAAACAATTTTTTGTTTCTGGACGTTCACGTGGGTTAATAAATGCAAAAATGACGTGCGACTGTGCGAGAAAGGCAAATCTCCAAACAAAGTGCGAAAAAAATGCAAAAAAATTCGTAAAATTCGTGAATTATTCGCGATAATTCGGAAAAAGTTCGTTTAACCGAATTATACGTCGTTTCAATCGGCTCATACTCAAATCCGAATTATTGGCGAATTATTCGCGAATCATGTTACTATGGATGTAAGGAGAGGTATGGGAATCAGATCAATTGACTTTTTTTTTTTAATTTGTATATTTATGTATGTTTTTTATATAATTTTGAGTAAAAAGTCAAGAAATTGTAAAATTAATTTTCATTTTTCACAAGAAATTTTTATTTGATCGACCTGCATATATATTTGATCTCTATAATTCGAAAGTCTGACTCCCCCCTGAACGTATATATGGACAAATAATTCGGACAACTGATTTTCTAAATAATTAGAAGTAAACACATTTTGACACGGAAGTTTCATTTAGTTTGCAAACAATAGTCGAATGTTTGTTAATAAAGGTTGTAGTAAATCTTGGAGAATTACATTGCGGAAAAAGAATTAAATTATAAGTAAAATGTCCAAATGTATTAATTAATACACGGAATTATACCATTCTATAGTCTTGAAATAAGAAGGGCTTGTTCGGGGTGAAGCGTTCCCTTTGGAATTCTCAGGAAAATTGAATTTACCCATATTTCTTCTCACAGTGTTCGGAGGCTCCAATATATATATTCCTATCTCTAAAACCATGTGAGTAGAGAATCAACTTTGATCTAGTATCAAACGCAATGCTCTTTGTGTGGAAGTTCGCATATTTGCAATCTGAAAAGGACAATCCTTTTGTGAATATTAAATAGTTGAGTGGCTTGACCTCCAACCTTTACTAAAAAAAAATTCATGTGTGTAACTTTCCTATTCTATAACAGACTTCTTTTTTATTTCTCAAATACTGGACTCGTGAGGAAGTGAGAAAAGAGATTATGTACACAGCATGACAAAACTAAAAATAATTATTTTAAATAGCATTTTAACATTAGAATAATAATTATACAAAACATAATTTAAACACAACTAAAAAATAATTAAACAAAACATAATTCAAAAGTACGAGAAATTTTAATTGAACAAAATACAAGAATAATTTTTAAGTTAGGTTCCTATTTTAACGACTAACATAATCATGACACATAAGCCTAGTCATTTTATTTTATTTTTCATTTCGTGCTTGACATTGATTGTTAATTCTTTCGACATCTTTGCCGTACTCTTCATCTCCATTCGGTACATCTACAGTATCATTTGGATCGATTTCCAAATTAACGTTCACACTCCAAGCAGCATCACCATTCCCAACAAATTTTTCATGTATTTACTGAACACCTATATTAAAAAATTTTCCATAGATTAAAAAACTTTGTGAATTCACATATTGATATTTCATTCCCAAAAAAATTTCCATTGACGAACATGCCCGAAAAGAAAAGAAAATTGCAACATCCAAACAAAGATTTAATTTCATCACATACTTCAAATAGTGCTATAATTGTTATATGTCGCCGTCCCAAAAGAAACTTCAAATAGCATTATAGTTGGGTTGTATTAGTAAGATTTCTTTCTGCTTGTTGGATTATAAATTGACATAATCAAACTATAACCATCTAACGATTTAACTTTAAATATTTTAGTATACACTGTCAAGTAAAAAATAAAAATAGAATTACTTAACATAAAAGGTATAAATAGAGACATAGTCGGACATTCCAACTATGAATGTCAAACACACATTGAGTGTCTATCGTATAAAATTTCTTACGAGAACGGGTCAATTTTATATACCATAAAATTTTGCTCTAAATTATATAGAAAATCATACATAAATATATATATACACACACACATGCATATACATATATATATACACGGACAGTGCTACGGTGCTACGCGTATATAAGGGCCCCTCTGTGCTACGGCTCACTTTTTGAGTTTTCAAAATCCTAACGGTCGATCCGAACCGTTCAACATGATCTCCATATGAATATGTACTTGTAAACCAAATTTTACATTTTTTAGAATTTGTTTACTATTTATCAAGCCACTTTGAAAATCGCTGATTCAATGGTCCAGAAAAGTTTACTGTTGTGTACAAATTAGTGTTTTTTCAAAGTGGCTTAATAAATAGAAAAAAATTCTAAAAAATGTAAAATTTGGTTTGCAAGTACATATTCATATGGAGATCATGTTGAATGGTTCGGATCGACCGTTAGGATTTTGAAAACTCAAAAAGTGAGCTGTAGCACGGAGGGCCCTTATATACGCGTAGCATATTAGCAAAATCCTATATACACATACACATATAGATATACATACATATATACACATATATACACATACACATATACATATATATATGTATAAAAGATAGAGATGAATTGACCTCATTATTTCAGAGGATTGGTGGGCTAACATTATTTAAGCTAGCAGTGCTGTCTGTGACGCACGGGCTTTTTGGACGAAGTCCGTCTCTGAGTATAAACATATTGCATTGAAGATATAAATACTCCGAAGGCATTGAAAATTACATGTGGCTGCGGATTGAGCATATGGACCCCCACAGACGGTGTGAGTGGGAAATTTTGTATTGGTAGTAATTAATAGAAAAGAAGAGAGACAATAGTACAGTAATATTTATATTGATAGTAAGATCGGTAACAATTTTACCAATCTTATCTTTTTGTTTAATCTGATGTATAGATGGAGATAATTCTTATATTTGATTTCTAATAAAATATGAAAAGTTTTTCAAAAAATAGATGGAATGTTTTTGATATATCTAAATTTGAAGGTACTTTATCTATTTTTGTAAAAAAATGATATATTTTACTAGAAAAAATTGAAAGGAAAAAAACAAACTGGTTTAGATTGGTAAAATTCATACCGATCCAAATTTTTTTATTTTTAAAATCAGTAGAATTGCTACCGATCTTACCACCAATATAAATATTACTGTACTATTACTGTTTGTCTCTCTTCTTTTCTATTAATTACTACCAATAAAAAATTTCCGTGTGAGTGTGGACCCTACTTTTACTATTTTTGAAGTACGGAAGTCAATTTTTATTATTACGAATAATAAAATAATTAGGGAATATATTTGGGAAATGAAAGCTGAAGAATTGTTAGATGCTCTCATAAAGTTTTTGAAATATGGTATAGTTTCTTATAGGTGAAAAGTATAAGAAAAAGGAGATTTTTTTATTTATGGAAAGTATTATAAAGTGATAAAGGGAAAGAGAAAAAAAAATTCAACTTTCGATGTATAGTTAGATCGGAAAAAAATTCCGATCTAAAGGTTCCTTTTTGTTTAATTTCTTGTTGTCTTAGATTCTCTGTGATCTTTAACAATTGTAATACATATTGTATGTACAGTGATATTACATAAAAAAATGGAAAGTGGACCCACTTACTATAATTCATATGAGCAGGTATCATCATAGTCACAAGATTCATAAATTATTCATAAATAATTTATTTTTTTGGTGATGCCGAACAGAACGCTAAATTATTCGGTTGACCGAACTTTGACCGAATTAAATTTTACGATTTTTTTCCGAATTTTCCGAACTATTCACGAATTTTTCCCGAATTTTTTCCAGAATTTTTTTCCTTTTTTTTGCTCCCTTGTAAAACTGAGATATCTGATCCGGATAATTCCGAAGCATTATCAAATTATACCCGAATATTCCAGAATCACAAATTTTTGACCTTGCCGAACCAAACCCGAATAATTCATTTGTCACTGTAGATACCACAAAGTACGGACATAGGGCACCTCATTCACAGGGTGGAGACCACATATAATCCAAATTAAGTAACTGGAAAATTTAAAAAATTCTATGGATCGGAAGAAATTTTTTCAGTTCAAAGTCTAGACCCGAAATTTTTTTCCGGTCGATCGATCTATACATAAAACTTTCCGGGTATTCTTTGTCTTCCCCTCTATTATTTTATAATATTTGATATAAATAAAAAATTCTTAAGAAAAAGAGAACCAAATGAATTAATTAATTATATACTTATGTTGCATGTCCAATGACCACAGAAGATGTGGACTGTCCATTCTGTTCTTAGACTGATACTTCGTTGTGAAGTGTCCAAGTATTTGGTATTTTGGTTTCTTCTCATCAAAGTGTCAAACTGCTCGTCTGTAAGGATCCCATTTTATGTTCAAAGTCAAAATGAAAAAAAAAAAAAAAAGAAAAAGGATGTGTACGTATGTGTACCCTTCAAAACTGCAAAACTCGTTTTTCTTTGCTGGGGCTAAGCCACCATTAATTAAGTGTACTAAAAACATTAATCTCTTGACTCAATCTCAAATTCACTTCAGCAATCTCTCAATATATTAGGTTAGAGTGATTATTCTTGATTGTTTTTTCGTGAGAGCCATTTGAATGCTCGAATTTATTCATAGCCATGTGACTTCCAGCTATTTTATAAGGACTACACGAGTTGGCCGTGTGACTTCCAGTTGGTTGTAAAGCTTCATCTGTTTATAAGTTGTACTCATTTCTTATTGGATAATAGAAAAGCGCACCGAGAAGCGCTTGCGATATTTCAGAGATGTAGATTTTTTTGCCAACCTCCGTTAACATCGCTTGTGTCACTTCTTGTAACTCTTCTATTTAATTAAGGGAAACTTAATTCGAATATTTTAGATCCAAAATGGGACTTGTTTTCAATTAAATCTACATTTATTAACCTCTAGATAAGTTTATTACTATATTAATTTTCCTCATGGCGTCTGTAAAATAAATAACAATTAAATTTTATCAAAAGAAAGATATATTCTTTTGGGTACGTATTATGAAATATAAATTTTTAAAATATGTCCCCTGCGTTGCTAATGTACTAATTGTATTTTGGAAACCAATATACATCAAAATATTGATGTACATTAAATTTGTTAAACATTAATTAATCAGACATTAGGGAAACAATATCCGGTCATTGTCTCGGCTAACCTTCAACACTGGAGATCTCCAGTTTGTACATTTTCCAATTGTTCCGCCTATATCAAGGAGATGGAAACAACATCCTATCTTGCTCCGAAATAGTTACATCAATTAGTGCTAAGCAAAAAGAATGATGCATTAATTATGTGTTTCCAAAAAGTGTAATTAGTACAAATGAATGGGCATTGGGCAAGAATTAGTCTTGAATTAATGAATTCAGGGTGAGCCAGAAAAGTTGGGTAAAAATATTAAAAGCGTGATTTTTGCTTCATACACTGCACAAACAATAGAGTCAAAACAGGGTTTTATATAACTCTTGTACTGCATGATGCAAAAACTGCACTGCCAGTATCTTTATCCAGAAAATTTTATATCCTGAATCAATGTTCTTTTTTTTTTAATAATACGAATAAGATTAATGTAAACTTGATATCCTGAATTAATGATTAATTAGGAGTACTGGGGACGTGAGAGGATTCACCTGGTTAAAGGAACGAAAGAGGAAAAAGGGAAGCAAGTTGGGCCAGTTCAGTCGACATTGGGCCGAGTTAAAATGAGAAATAATGAACAGGATGGTTCGCCACTTGTCAGGTGCAATGATGTGGGACCTGAAATCAGAAACAGAGAGAGAGAGATAGAGAAATAAAAGGACTACCTTAAAAAGGACTACCAAAAAACATAATCTTACATACATGTTAGCAATATAGTCCCCGAGATAGAGAACTCCTTTAAAAGGACTACCAAAAAAACCATACACAGATACACAAAAAAAAAAAAGGAATAAGCATACAGAGTTGCAAATGAAATTAAAAAAAATGTATTGATTGTTTCATATATGTTAGATTGTATATAAACGGAATAAGCTGCATGCAAACTGCAAAGCTTTTTTTTAAAATACAGATTTAAAATAGAAAAGAATACTAATAAAATTTTGAATTCTGTGACATTGAGAAGTTAATTTGTGCTGTTGGTATTTTTTGTAGGGTAGTCTACGTTTGGTCAAAGGCGACGACTGCACATATATAATAATAATACTACTTCCAGTTAAATTTTACAAAGGCTAAATTGCAGAACTTTTTTATTTTATTTATATAGATTAATATTAAACAATAAAGGGAAATAGAATGAGTGGCTTCATTTTTTATGTGGTAGAATGATTTAAAAAAAATTCGGATCCGAAGTTTGAAGAATGATAAATTGGTCTCAAGAACTGAAAAATGATAATTTGGTCTCACGAAACATAATAAAAGATAAATCTTTCTCCAGCTAGCATAAAAGGTAAGTCGTATCAACAAATTCAATACAAGCATGGCATAATTATGAGGAGTCCTATTAAAATCTATTAATATTTTATGATTCTAATTGATCAAAAATCAACTTGTCAGTATAAATAGTGTGCCGATATAGACTGTATAATTTTGATCGACCGGTACTATATATCGGATCCGAAGTTTGAAGAATGATAAATTGGTCTAATGAATTGAAAAATAATAATTTGGTCTCACGAAACATAATAAAAGATAAATCTTTCTCCAGCTAGCACAAAAGATAAGTCGTATCCACAAATTCAACACAACCAGCATAAAATTCGGATCCGAAGTTTGAACCGCTTTGGATTCTCTTACTCACTTGTCCCCTGTGCTGAGCACTTTACGCTCCACTCTCTCTCTCCTCTCTCCAACAAAAGTCAAAGGCGTGGACTGCACACTAGAGGTGTTTAAACAGTTCTGTTTGTTCGGTTTTTAACCGAACTGGAAAATTTTGATTTAAATGAATTAGTTCGGCTGAAATTTTGAATTATTACGGTTTAAATGAATCGGTTCAGTTTAAACTTCTCAAAACTGACTAAACTGAACCGACTGATTTATATTGGTTCAACTCTAATTTTATTGATGTTATAATGATTTTATTAAATCAAACTGAACCAAATCAATCCGAACTTCACTTGTTGTGTATGACAATGTCTATTTTCGTTAATAATAGTACCAATAGATTTACTTCGGTTTAAATCGAACAAACTAAAATTTACCTCGGTTTGTTCGGTTAGGTTCTTAATTAGTTGATAAGTTTAATCCGTTCGGTTTAGTTCTATTTTTGAAAACAGAAAAAAAAAATTAATTTGATCATTTTACTTCGATTTCAACCAAATCGACCGTTTAAACACCTCTAGTGCACTGTGCACACAATACAACTTACCACAAAAATTGCGCGAAGACTAAATTAATTGAACGAGGATGATTAATTATATTTCTTCACTCAGTCCCATCCGACGGCCTACGACCCCTCCCATTTGGGCCAACACATGGGCCGAACCTCTGAAGCCCACCAAGGACCCAAAGTTCAGGTCAATGATTTTCTGTAGCACAGGAGCTTTACCGGACGACATACCTCTTACATTTTAATCCGTGAAGGTGTGAACTCAACAAATCCGCTCACTACACAGAAAATTTCACAACCAGGGCCATCGAAAGCATTGAGAGAAAATCGAAAAGGAATCTGATCCGTTCAATATAAACACTTGAGACTGGAGGGCTGGCACTGCTCAAAGAGACCACAAGCATTAAGTTTTTATATATAAATTTTTTTTCTAAAAGCATTTTTTTAGTAGTACATATGTGTTTGCGGCCTCTTTTGTTGAGCTTAAATGTGCAAAACAAATTTTAAAAATAATTGCCATACCTTATGTTGTTACTTGTATAATGATGCCACAATAATCCAACTAGCTTTTTAATTTATGACGAAGCCATCAAAAATTAAGCATCAACGGATTCTTTTAGTATTGCATGCACGAACTTTGATGTTCTGAATTGCGCCTCTAGCTATCAGGAGATGGAAACAACATCCTGCCTTTCACCAAAAGGGATTAATTAATTGGTTAGTCGCATCAATTAGTACTAAGCACAAAGAATGATGCATCATGAGTTTCCAAAAGGGATAATTGGTAGAAACGAATGGGCGAGAATTAATCCTGAATTAATGAAGTCAGGCTAAAACTTGAGTAAAGGTATTAACAATGTTGTTTTTTCTTTATGCAGAGCACATACACTAGAGTCAAAACAGTACTGTATATGACTCTTGCGCATCATAAAGCAAAAACTGCTCTATCTTTACCCAGAAAACTTGATATCTTGAAATAATGATTTACGAGTAATATATTGGGGTAAGGTTTGACCTGGTCCAAAGAAAGAAAGAGGAAGACAGAGAGAAGGATGATGAATCACCGTACAGTAGGACCCACCCCATCAGATCTGAGCCAGGATGACAACAAGCGAAGGAGAGAAAGCAGGAGAAGGGAACGAAAAGGGAAACTAGCTGATTGAGTGGTTAACTTGCCAGAGACATGTACGTTGTGTGGTTGTCGCTGGATTCAATCAACAAACTATCTTTGTTTTGTTTTTTTTAATAATTTTATTTTGTGATTTACCAGACCAATTCGAAAATCTCTCCAAATTCACCAAATCTTCCAAAACAATACTCAAATTACCTCAAAATTTTGAATGGAGTACATAACAAACACACTACATTTGGTGTATATTTTTCACTAGAGGTTCATTGTGTAAGGTCGTAATTAATTAGGTCTAGAGTTGATTTTGTTGTAATATGTTTGAGTTGACTCAGATTCCCTGCTCCCTAAATATATAATAGCAGTGAAAAACAACATGAGAGAAAAGGATTCATACAACAACTTGATTTAAAACAAAACTGATCTTCAGTGATTTTTTGTAGCACAGGAGCTTTACCGGATGACATACCTCTTGCATTTTTAATCCGTGAAGGCGTGAACTCAACAAAAAATTGCTCGCTACACAGAAAATTTCACAACCAGGGCCATCGAAAGCATTGAGGGAAAATTGAAAAGGAATCTGATCCGTTCAATAGAATAATCACACAAATCTCGACTTAATATAAACACTTGAGACTGGAGGGCTGGCACTGCTCAAAGCATCAGCGGATTCTTTTACTATTGCATGCACGAACTTTGATGTTCTGAATTGCGCCTCTATCAGGAGATGGAAACAACATCCTGCCTTTCACCAAAAGGGATTAATTAATTGGTTAGTCGCATCAATTAGTACTAAGCACAAAGAATGATGCATCATGAGTTTCCAAAAGGGATAATTAGTAGAAACGAATGGGCCAGAATTAATCCTGAATTAATGAAGTCAGGCTAAAACTTGAGTAAAGGTATTAACAATGTTGTTTTTACTTTATGCAGAGCACATACACTAGAGTCAAAACAGTACTGTATATGACTCTTGCGCATCATAAAGCAAAAACTGCTCTATCTTTACCCAGAAAACTTGATATCTTGAAATAATTATTTTCTTAGGAATTAGGAGTAATATATTGGGGTAGGGTTTGACCTGGTCAAAAGTAATATACTGGTTGTCGCTGGATTCAATCAACAAACTATCTCTGTTTTGTTTTTTTAATAAATTTATTTTGTGATTTACCAGACCAATTCGAAAATCTCTCCAAATTCACCAAATGTTCCAAAACAATTCTCAAATTACCTCAAAATTTTGAATTGAGTACATAACAAACACACTACATTTGGTGGATTATCACTAGAGGTTCATTGTGTAAGGTCATAATTAGGCCTGAAAACTTGATTATGTTGTAATTTGTTTGAGTTGACTCAGATTCCTGCTCCCTGAATATATAATAGCAGTGAAAACAACATGAGAGAAAAGGATTCATACAACAATCCCTTCCTGCCCGTTGCAAGGTATTTAATTGCGGGGCCTACTCCCAGCGGTTCTGCCTTATTTGAATTTCTACCCGGGACGCTGACCCTCTTGCCCGAGTTCCTTCCCTCTTAGTTCTTTGTTTTGACCAAGTCAAAATTAACTGCGATCAGCCCCAATTCCTTCTCCGCACTTGTTTCAGAAAAAGGTTACCGACAACAGCTTCTCCGCACTGTGTTGGATTTAACGTTTGAGCTGGTGAGAGGGGGAGCAGCTGCATTCGTTTATCCAATTGGTCATTGGTGGGGGCTCATGTCTAGTTTTGTTTTTGGTGGGCTCATTTGCTACTTAAATTTGGGCCAGAAACAAAATGCTATTTGGAGTTAAAACTTTTATTTGGGCCTACTGAAATCGAAATGTTCGTTTTTGAATTTGGGGATGGATGAGTCCACTATAATGATCGAGAAAAGAAATGTGATCTTATAAAAATATTTACAGGCTAAGATAACTTTTAATTTTATTAACTAATTTAAACAAAGTTTGTACAACAAAGTTAGTTTTACTTTGGGAGGAGCTTATGTTGCTTCTCTAAAATGATAGTCTTACATACTTGATAGCAATCTATTATATATATTAAAAAAGAGTTGGAGACAAAATTTTACTTTCTTTTAGAAACTTTCTATTATTTTTTTAGATATGGTGAAAATTACTACTATTTTTGAATTAGGTGATTTTCTTTTATTTTGAAAACCAGTACTATTATTTTATTTTCTTTTTATATGAAAAGTCATGTTGAACAGTTCAAATTGACTGTTTAGACTTTTAAAAAAAAATATATGAATCCATAGTACAGATCGATGTCCACATTGTAAAAATATGAAAACAAAATATTAAAAATATGAAAATTTGGTGAGTTTTAGAGAAGACAAATAGATATAGCCCGGATCTCAGTGAACCTATCAGAATATTAAAAATAGACATAGCATCACTTAATTTCTGTTACAAGTAGCTGCATTGAAGCAAAGATACAGGAGCTTGGTTGTCAAGTAATGGGATCCAGTGGCGTAGTCAGGATTTTAATTAGGGATAGGTAGAAAAAGGATTTGGATTGATTTTTTTTTCTAAACTGGTTCGGGATTGAATTGCCTTCATAACTCTCTTTCTGTCTCTGCCCGAGCCACCTACCAAATCGCGTCTCCACTTATCGAATCGGTTGTAATTTCGAAATTACTGATTGATACCAAAATTACTCATACAATTAGTTGTAATTTCTAAAACAATTGGTATCACTTAACAAACTAAATTGCATATTCACAATTAAAAAAAAGGAGTTACCTTAGCCGCAGTGAGCACAATTTAAATATTAATAACACTCATAATAATTAAATTCGGATGGATAATAATTAAATTTGTAGTATATAATTACTTCAAAAAATAAAATTTATCTAATTTTAAAATAAAATATACTTTTCCATAAAATATTAAAAAGTTTGAATGATATTCACAAAAAAAAGTTTAATTTCTACTTTTATATTTTCATAACAATCAAATTTGTAGCCGAGTATAGTCCCATTCTTTACTGTAATCAAATAAAAAATAAATAAACAAACCACTATTTTTTTTAAGTGAACAACCTCCGTCTGAGTACCTTTTCTTCATTTTAGTCAAATAAAGAAATATAAAACCTAATAGGCACTTTGCAGGCTAAATACGAAGTATTCATTGGATCCAGATATTAAACGGTAAGGTTTACCATGAACCACTAGAAATTTAATTTTTCTATAGTAGAAAGTTATACTCCAAGTCTAGCTACAGAAATAGTTGAACATCCTTCTTCCTAAATCAGTCAGGACTCTTTGCCCTTTACAATTTTTTCAATCACCATTATCGTTCTTCAAAAGATGCAAAATTGACTTAAAGAATCTAAGCCAGGGGTAGGCATAATCAAATTCAGAGGTAGACAAGACGCATTAAAAAAACCGGTTCAAATTATAATTTTATTTTAGAAATTAATAGACAACTGCCTACCTCTATTATACTGTAGCTCCGCCTATGATGGGATCCGCATTCAAATAAGAGGTGTCCTGAGATATAACGTAACTGTGACCCGCTGCTCAGTCATCCAGCGACAAGTTGGTAACATCTCCGTTTGTTGACACAGAGGATACCGAAACCGGCGTTAAGCCGTCCAAAAAAATTGAAAACAAGGGGCAAAGATATGGACAGAGAGGTAGTTTAATTTGAAGTTTAATTTGAAAGTTTAATTTTGACATTCTAATTTTTGTTGTTGTCTGACTGTCTGATCAGAGCGTCAGAAAAAATCTATATTACACTAATAAATTGATGTAACATGAAAATAGAAATTTCTGAAACTTGCAAATAATTGCAATAAAAACCAACATTCCCCGCAAGTGGCAAGAGGTCGTCCAAGAAGAACAAAAACAAGGCCGACGTAATATTCTCTGTGGTGAGGTAATAGAGGTTGGTTGAGATTTAAATAGAGGTTTAGATCCCTCGAGTTCGAATCTGTCCATTAAAAGATTGGCGTACTGCATTCGTTGATCCAATTGGCGGATGGTCATTTGCTACTAAAAACTATTTTGGGCTGAAATCGAAAATGTTGGATTTGAAATTAAGAGATTGAGGAGTCCACTATACATACACAATGATTGAGAGAAGTAATGTGATCCTGGAAAAATATTTATAGGATCTTAAGAAGACTAATAGTTACTTCTTTTAAGAAGGTTGGTGGCATGGCATATATTAAGAGATAGCTGTTTGATGGTTTGATATATGTTGGATAGTATACAATGAATAAGCTGCATGCGTGCAAAGCATCTTTACAAATACATAATTAAAATAGAATAAAGTTGATAGATATTTGATATTAATATTATATAGTACATAAACATTAATGGTTTATATGCATTGTCACGTTTGTGATTTTTATAAAGTTTAGAGCAAAAATAAGTTATAGACTGTTCTAATTTTTTTGGATTAACAAATTTAAAACTAGATAAGCTACATTGTTCGTAAAAAGGTAACAAGTATTGTGTGATATTTGTTTTAGTTTTCAAATTTTCTTGTTTTCAGTCTTTCTTAGCAAAAGTTCCACAAAATTCTCAAATTGCAACAAAATTGAAATTGAGGACATAGCAAACACACTATGTTTGGTGGATATTAATCACTAGAAGTTCATTGCGTAAGGTCATATTTAGGGACTCCAGATTTGATTTTGTTGTAATTTGTTCGAGTTGACTTCAGATCGTTAAAAAACAACATGATTGAAAAGGAATCAGCATGAGAATACAACAACTTCATGTAATGAACCTTATGTTCTTCTTACCTTATGATCTCCTCATGAGAATTCAACAACTTGATCCCCATTTTGGAATATGGCATTTGTATCATGGTACTGAGTGAATTAAAAAACTGGTATGGCATGTATGCTAAAATCTGGGATATTGTCAGAAGAAATTTAATTAAGAATCACTGAAGATGCCATTAGAAATTACTCAAACATCCAAATGCATTGTTTGGTACACTGTCAAAATGACTAAAAAATTGATAGGTCTGAATGTTAATGACGGTCGTGGAAGCGTTCAAGTAGTAATTTCGTCAAATACCTTGTGGGTATATTCCAATACTCGACCAAATGGAGAAAAATGGAACTCACATAAGAAGCCAACCACAACAAAAATCAAGCACGAAAAATAAAAGAGAGACAAAATTTATGTGGAAACCCTTGCGGGAGAAAACCACAGGAGTACAACACAAAATCACTATATCAAGAAGTCTTTACAATACAAAAAAAAAAGAATCAAACCAATAACACTCTCTCACACTCTCTTACAATATTATACACTAATTTGAGATTAACTAATGTATTTTGGTGGGATTGAAACAAGAGAGCAAACCCTATTCTTTCTTCTAACAGAGAGACCCGGCTTCTATCTTTTTTTCTCTCCGATTTCCTTTTCTATCTGAAGCTTATTTTTTTTGCTGTGTGATATTCAACACTGAAAAGTGAAACCTGAATAAATAATCATGTCACTAAATAAATTTGTCAGAGCACTGAAAAATAATAGAGCACATCAATTCTGGTAATATGATTTAACCGTAAAAGATATCCTTAATCAAGTGCCAGATATTTAGCATAGAAGGAAACGGTACTATTCCAGTCAAATTCAGCCGAAACGGTACTATTCCAGCCGAAACCGAAATCGGACTGTACCAATACGATTTCTGACTGTGTTATACGGTAAGTGAATTTTTCATCGAATTTCAGCCGAAACGGTACTATTCCAGTCAAATTTCAGCCGAACGGTCCTATTTCAGTCAAATTCGGCGAAACATTTTCATTCAAATAGAAACCGTTTCGTTCTCCAAAAACTCCTCAAAAAATTGTCCCCCGCGCGAATAAAACCGAGGATGTGGATGAGAACATAGAGGTTTACCACTACACTAGTTTTTTTTTGTGTCTAAAACAAGTAAATATATATTTAAAAGATACTTGGATTTGAAACTAACCCATATTACAAATTGAATTATATTATATAAATAAATTATCAGTATGTAATATTTTGTTTCAATATATTTTTTAACATATTATTATTAAGAAACTTGTTTACTATTTTTAGTACAAAACAAGCTTCTGCCAGAAAGATCTGAGTTTCCGATCCGATTAAACCGATTCTGGCCGATTCATCCAATTCCGATTCCGATTCTGATTTTTCCTTCTATGATATTTATCCTAAACATAAATTGGTCTACTCAACCAAAAAAATGAAAAACGCGCAGTAAACTTATACAGCACCAATAAATTAAGCTAAATTCAAACTAAATACATTTTGTTAACCGCCTCAAAGATTGCAGGAGTCACACAAACTGGTAGCTCGATCACCTATACCAGTAGAGGGTTTTTGGCTAAGCAAATTTTGTTCTGGTCCCAAATGCTAAATTTTTGGCTAAGCAAATTTTGTTCTGGTCCCAAATGCTAAAGATTTAATGCAAGCAATATATATATGGAGCGAGAGAACATTATATCATTGTCGACAATACATTTTGTTTAGTTCTGAACTACAACAGCTTGGGAGATTTAATCTAGCGTTCTTCAATAATGTAAATATTAGAAAATAAGAAAATTAGGAAAAAAGATGTGGAACCATTGTTAGTTAAATTAGCACTGACCTGCTAATTAATTGAAGTTGCCAAACATAAAAATCTGTAGAAGGAAAAGACTACCAAAACAAAACATAAAAAAACTACGATCATTAATCAAGTGCTTTCTAATAGAAGACGCCTAAAACAAAACAAAAAGAACAAAATGCTTTCTAATAGAAGACGCCACAGTTAGGGGTGTCAATGGTATCTTTTTAGCCGTTTACTCGACCCGTATCATATTCGATAAGGCGGGTATAGGTAATGTTTTTTTTTTCGTTAAGTTATTGGGTATGGGTATGGGTAATGACTGTTTCGTACCCGTTACCCTATAGGGTAATTATAAAATCTAAAATTATATATTTTCAATTCAATACAAATTTACTCTTCCATAATTCCATTTCGGTGCTTCTAAAACTGTTGTTTTTCTATTGCCAAGTTTGATTTCCTTCCCTCTTGTTTTATTTCCTTTTTACTCCATTGTATGAATGGAAGGTAAAATCTGCAAAAATCTGAGCCAGGTACGTTTCTCACGGATATATTCAATTATCCCATTTCTCACGGATATATTCAAAAATCTGGGCCAAGTACTGTTTTACTCCTTTTTACTCCTTGTTTTGATAAATCCCATTTCTCACGATATTCAATTATCTGGCTCCACTCCAATTTATTCGGTGTACTCAATTTGGCTTTTTCTATTTCAATCCTCCACGTCAATCTCACAGACACTGTAAGTATGTTTTTTATACCATGAATCATTGATTTAGATAAAGGTACCATAAACACCTTTGGAATGACTTACCCGGCGAAACAAAATAAATAAGTGTTTTTGCAATAAAAAATTCTAACAATGAAAAAGCAATTTAGCCGATTATGTAATGAGTAAAATATGTTTGTAAAATACTTGAAAATCTGAAAATTTTGAGGTGAGTTTATGGAATATATTCATGCCGTTAAGGTATTTGATGAAATGCCCAAACCAAAGCTAGATTCAATTTTTGATAAGTACTTATATGTACACTGTTCTTTTGGATTTACATTCTCTACTATGCCATATGTTTAAGAAAGTTGTTTTTGAGGCTAAATCCTTTTACGTTTGAAAAAACTATCATACTCATTTTTCCATTTTTCATAGTAAGTGTTTTTTCCTCATACTAATTGTTCCATTCTCATATGTAAATGTAGGTGAATCAAACTCTCAATGATTTCAATGTCATCTACATAAGATCCTAACGAGTCATATAATAGCTTCGATCATGATGACGAGTAAGAATGAATTTTTTTTTTTGTTTATTTTGATAAAAAAATCTTTCTATGCCAGCACAGTACCATAGTCAAATTATGTTGATCTCAGTCTTTGGTCATATTACTGTACCATGAATCTAGACAAACTAGACAAAAACACATGATAAATAATTAAAAACAAAGCTAGACAAGCTAATTCAATTAGATAATTTGATTCATTTGTAATATGTAGTTCTGTACCATGAATCTGCACTCTACAGCTTCCTCTGAGGCTCAATCGTAGGTCAATTCTGATTACGGTTAGGACTAGACTTTTTTAACCAACAACTGGCCAGCATTAGACAACCAAATGCCACTAAATGTAACTAACAACTCTCAGCATTAACACTTATATGTATATGGTAGTATAATTGGAATTTATTAGTCATATTTACTGTCAGGAAGCATGCAAAAATCAAGCTTACTATTTACTAATGCTAAATTATTTTTACTTTAATATAGAATGCCTCTTGGAATGGATGGAGAGTCACGAGAGCAAGTAGAAACATTGCTAATGCTAATCCAGCTTCAGATTCAACCATTAAGGTGTCATCCAAGAAGATGAGGAAGCTGAGGTCTAAGGTGTGGAATGATTTTGAAAAGAAAATGCTACCTGATGGGTCATACAGTGCTAAGTGTCAGTACTGCAAGATAATACTCTCAGCCGGGGGGTAAAAATGGAACAAGTCATTTGAAATGTCATTTAAGCCGTAGTTGTGATGCATACAAACGGACACAGCGCCAGAAACTTGATGTGCATCAACAACTTCTAATAATGAATGAAAACAAGGAAGATGGTACAAAAAAAGTCGAATGTTTTGAGTTTAAACAAGAAAGAAGTCGGAAAGATTATGCAAGAATGGTTGTGGCTCATGAGTATCCTTTTAATATGACCAATCACCACTTCTTTCGGGTTTTTGTCAAGAACCTTCAACCCCAATTTAGATTGAACAAAAGAAACACAATTAGAAGTGATTGTGTGCAACTGTATCAAGAAGAGAAGGCAAATTTGTATGATATCCTTGATAAGATTAACTGTAGAGTTAGTATTAACACGGACATGTGGAACTCAGCCAATGTTCAAGGTTTCCCTTTGCTTAACATGTCATTATATTGATGACAATTGGAAAATGCAAAAGAGAATTTTGAACTTTGTCCGTGTTCCATCTCCACACACTAGTAAACACCTCTGTGAAGTGATAATGAAAAAGTTGATTGATTGGAACATTGATAAAAAAGTCTTTAGCATTGTTCTAGATAACTGTACCACCAATGATGCTCTTGTTAGAGAGATGTTGAATGTTATGAAACCCAAAAGTGTAATTCCTGTTGGTGGTGAACTATTTCATGTGCATTGTGGTGCTCATATCTTGAATATCATTGTACAGGAAGGTTTGGAGGCTTTGAGAAATGGGATTCGTAATATCCGTGAGACGGTAAAATATATCCGTCATTCTCAATAGAGAATAGAAAGATTTGAGAAGGTGTGTAAACAGGTACGTGCTCCAAAAACCAAGCTATTTTATGATGTACCGACTAGATGGAATTCAACCTTTTTAATGCTTGTAAATGCTCTCAAGTTTCGTGAGGCCTTTTCTCGTCTAGCTGAAATAGATCATTACTATAAGCACGCTCCATCTAATGAAGATTGGAATAATGCGGCTGTCATAGTCGAGTGTCTGCAGATTTTTTATAATACCACCATGAGATTTTCTCGGACCAAATATCCTACCATCAACATCTTCTTTAATGAATTATGTGAGATTTACATGAGTATAAGAAGCTGGCTCAACAATGACCATTCTTTTGTTGTTAATATGGCAACTCGAATGTCTGAGAAGTTTCAGAAATATTGGTGTAGCAGGAGTGTGCTATGGCTATTGCCTCTATTTTAGATCCTCGATACAAGTTGAAATCGGTTGAGTTTTTTTTTCGGGTAATTTACAATGTACTCGGTGAAGCAGAATTCAATGTGACAAATGTGGTGACCTACTTGCACAAGTTGTTCAATGAATATTTGATAACAGATTCAAGAAATCAAAATAGATAACATGGGTCTAATTCCAATGCACAAAATGCTAACTCCTGTACTGGCGAATCATCAAGGAGGCTATTTAGCAATGTACGACACAGTCTTGCTATGTATATTCAGGAATCGCTTACCAGCGAACCCACAAAATCAGAGCTAGATGTGTACCTAGAGGAACGTAACGCTCCAGGCATAGATGATGATAATTTCGACATCTTATCATGGTGGAAGTGTTATGCTCCAAAATATCCAGTTCTGTCTAGTTTAGTGCGAGATGTTCTAGGAACTCCAGTATCGACAGTTGCATCAGAGTCTGCATTTAGCACAGCTGGAAGGGTTCTTGATGATTATAGAAGTTCTCTGAGTTCATCAGCAGTAGAAGCTTTGATTTGTCACCAAGATTGGCTAAGAGCAATTGCTACAGGTACATATTTACCAGTCAGTTACAATATTAATACCCAGTTTTCTAATACATGGCATATTACTCCACCTGCTGCCTCAATCGGAGAATGACAATAATAAGAATAACTGATTTGAAACAATATATATATATAATAAAGCAATGTTGAGGAACTAGGAGTATAGTTCTGATTTGAAACTGGAAATTAATATTGACCAATATTATTACAAAAAAAATTAATACATCGTTTTTCGGAAAAAATTAAACGGAAAAAGAACACAATTACATTTACTTTCTAAAATATATACGATGTACCATACCTTTGATTGTATATTTGTATGTGCAGTCAACCCAGAAAAATATGTGCTAGAAATTAATATTACCCAATTACATATGCTTTCTGAGTAAGGGGGGGCATGCAGGGCTCTGGAGGTGAAGCCAACTTTCTTGATACCCAATTTTTTTATACACATGGAATATTTATATGCGTAGCAATTTTAATTTTTTTAATTTTTCTAACTTAACTATATTATAAACAGATGTATCTTCCAATGAAGTTGATGGAGCATTCTCATCCTTATCATAATCAATTCTTCTTCATGGTGAAGTTGATTTGCGTGACATTTCTTATAATAAAGTTTGAGCAATGATTAGTGATGTGTTTTTGTTATTTAGTAGTGTATGTCTTTTGTTATAAGAAATATGTCAAACATATTATTTTTATTTACATGTTTTGTTATTTAGTTAAATAATTGAATTTGTTCGAATAGATATTCGTGTTTTTGAATTTTCTTGATTTATAAAAATAATTTAGTTGGAATTGATTGCATATTATTTTTATTTTTATTAGTAATGCAATTACATATGTGTGAAATGAATGAGTTTTTGATGTTCTATTTATGAAATATAATAAAATTAATTATTATATTAGTATTATCCGTTATTCACCCGCTACCGTTTCGTTACCCGATAATATTAACGGGTAAGGGTAGGGTAGGGTACGGTCAATTTTTAATGGGTAAGGGTAGGGCATGGGTAAGATCAATTTTAATGGGTATGGGTATGAAAATACCTCCACCCGACCTGTACTGTACCCATTGACACCCCTAATGAAAGACAACTAGAATAAGATGATAGACAACTAGAACAATATGAAATACAACCAGTCGTAGATGAAAGACAACTAGAAGAAGTTGAAAGACAACCCATAGAACATTAATGAAAACCAGTACAAGATGAAAGTCAACTAGAAGAAGATGAAAGACAAATAGAAGAACATGAAAAACACCTAGTAGATGAAAGACAACCAGTAGAACATGAAGGACAACTAGAAGAAGATGAAAGACAATCAGTAGAACAAGAAAGACAACTAGAAGAAGATCAAAACCAACTAGTAGAAGATTAAAGGCAACTAGAAGAAGATGAAAGACAACGAGAAGAAGATGAAAGACAACTAGTAGACGATGAAAGGCAACCAGTAGAACATGAAAGACAACTAGTACAAGATGAAAGACAACTAGAATAAGATGATAGACAACTAGAAGAATATGAAATACAACCAGTCATAGATGAAAGACAATCAGCAGAATATGAAAGACACCTATAGAACATAAAAGACAACCAGTAGTAGATGAATGACAACCAGAAGAAGATGAATAACTAGTAGAAGATGAAAGACAACTAGAAGAAGATGAAATACAACCAGTAGTAGATGAAAGACAACTAGTATTACTGGAAAGAACACTAGAAGAAGATGGAAGACAACCACTACATAACGAAAGACAACTAGTATAAGATGAACTAGAAGAAGATCAAAGACAATCAGTAGAACATGAAAGACAACTAGTACAGGATGAAAGATAGCTAGAAGAGCATGAAAAACAACTAGAAGAAGATGAAAGACAACTAGAAGAAGTTGAATGACAACCCGTAGAACATGAATGAAAACTAGTACAAGATTAAAGTCAACTAGAAGAAGATAAAAAACAAATAGAAGAACATGAAAAGCACCAAGTAGTAGATGAAAGACAGCTAGAAGAAGATCAAAGACAATCAGTAGAACATGAAAGACAACAAGCACAAAATGAAAGACAACTAGTACAAGATGAAAGATAGCTAGAAGAGCATGAAAAACAACTAGAAGAAGATGAAAGACCCTAGAAGAAGTTGAAAGACAACCCGTAGAACATGAATGAAAACCAGTACAAGATTAATGTCAACTAGAAGAACATGAAAAACACCAAGTAGGAGATGAAAGACAACTAATAGAACATGAAGGACAACTAGAAGAAAATGAAAGACAATCAATAGAACACGAAAGACTAACTAGAGGAAGATCAAAACGAACTAGTAGAAGATTAAAGGCAAGATAAAGAAAATGAAAGACAACGAGAAGAAGATGAAAACAACTAGTGTAAGATGATAGACAACTAGAAGAATATGAAATACAACCAGTCATAGTTGAAATATAACTAGAAAAAGTTGAAAGACAACCCGTTGAATATTAATGAAAACCAGTACAAGATGAAAGTCAACTAGAAGAAGATGAAAGACAAATAGAAGAACATGAAAAACACCAAGTAGTAGATGAAAGCCAACTAGTAGAACATGAATGACAACTAGAAGAAGATGAAAGACAATCAGTATAACAAGAAAAACAACTAGAAGAAGATCAAAATCAACTAGTAGAATATTAAAGGCAACTAGAAGAAGATGAAAGACAACGAGAATAAGATGAAAGACAACGAGAAGAAGATGAAAGACAACTAGTAGACGACAACCAGTAGAACATGAAATACAACTTGTACATGTGATCACTCAAAAGAGCGATGTTTTCTTTTAAAATTTATAAACTCATAAATGCTATCGGTTTTAGATTGCAAGCGCACAATCCTATCAAGTAGTATAATCGAGGTTGATCCATAGGAAATATTGGTTCACAGTCTTGAGCGATCAAATCACAATCTTTCGAAAGGTTAGACGAAATCTAAAAATTTGAGAGTTAAAGTTGTGATCAATGTAAATTTGGCAATAATTAAAAGTAATTAAAATAAATATAGAGATGAGAATTCCTAAGATTTCGGCACACCATTGCTACTCAATCTACTTTGATATTCTACTTCTGTCGGGTCAGATTTCCTGTTGTTATTTTATGGAAGACATCACATAGGACACTGCGAGTTATCTTACGCAAATGACAGATCTTCCATCGAGATACTACATATGACAGTGTGAGTTATCTTACGCAAATGACAGATCTCTAAATACATGAGTTACTACATAGATCACTGCGATTTATCTTATGCAAATGATAGAACTTGGTTCGCGTTTTGTTGTTCTGATTTATGGTTTCCTCGCTAAGATTTTCTTCACATAAATCTAATGACTCCCAACGAGGCTAACTTGTACAACATAGTTTCTCTTACCATTAAAGCACTGTCACTACCCTAACGGATTAAACTATATCATTGATATTAGATGAAGGGATAATAAATCACAAAAGCATTTCAATTAAACAACAAGAAATCATAATTAACAGAAAATATATATATCAAAGCATCATGAGTAACAAGGTTTACTGCCTAGCCCCTAAGAAAAGAACTTAGCCATGGAACGACATTGTTACAATCACTCCTCTCTTTCTCACTTAATCAAATCTAACCCAAATTACAAAGATGAGTTCCTCTTCTGTCCAAGGTGCTTATATAGGAGTGGAGGGACGTCTAGAGTTGAGTGGAGGCCAAGAAACATGATCTGGATACAGCAGTCAGCAGTTATTCTCCAAAGGGCGCCTTGGTTACGGACCGTACTGGATGGTACGGTCCGTATTAATTGAGACCATGTTGCTGAAGGGTTTAATGCGTATTGTGCTATCTTCTGGTCCGTATCCGGCTAGGTCCGTATCAGGCAATACGGGCTGTAACAGAGCCTTAGTCGATGAGCATCGCTTATCCGATTGACTCGATTCTTGCTATATTTGATGTAAAATAGTCCCAAAACCTATTTTCTAGCAATAAAACATAAAGAAGGGTGACAGTAGCCTTTTTCTCTAATTAATTAGACATAAGTGTGAGATAATATGCAAAACCTAAGCCAAAACCCTACGTAATTCATCATCATTTTGACTCTGATCAACATTATGAAAGACAACTAGAATGATAGACAACTAGAAGAATATGAAATACAACTAATCGTAGATGAAAGACAATCAGCAGAATATGAAAGACAACCTATAGAATATAAAAGACAACTAGTAGTAGATGAATGACAACAAGAAGAAGATGAATAACGACTAGAAGAAGATGAAATACAACCAGTAGTACATAAAAGACAACTAGTAGAAGACAAAAAATAACTAGAAGAAGATGAAAAACAACTAGTACTACAATAATGATAGTTAATAGTGGAAGTAGAGTTATTGTCGATAATATTATTTGCAAAATTTATTTGTTATAGTTAGTACTACAACAATGATCATAAAAAATATTTTTGAAAAAATATTTAAAAATATTAACTAAGTATTATGGTAATACATTAGTTATATATATTATATTAATAAGAATACAGTTAAAATGACACATTGTTTTTGTGCCCCAATTATGTATCACATCTTTATCTCTATTTTTTAAATTCCAAATAGTCAATTCGAACTGCTCAACATGAACTCTACATTAATATGTGTTTGAAGACCAAATTAAAAAAAAAATTTCTTAGTGAACAATATAATATGAACTAAGCCTTATGAACACTCTGGTGTTACACAGTATAATAAATTTATTATATGAATTATACTTTATACTTTAAATTTTAAGTTTATTCTTGTTTTCTATTTGTTATAACAATATATAAGTTGTAAACTAATATCAATTACGGCTAAAATTTAAATTCAGTGACTCTCAGATTTAATGTCTATCATATCTGATTATGATTGACACTTTTAATTATTTCTAATAATTTGCAAATATTCTGGAATATCATTAATAATTAATTTGAAATAAAAATTGACAAATAATTATTCTTGAATATTTAATTAATACTCCTTTAAATAACATTCTGACAAAACGAAGCATTACGGTCATACTATTTTGCAAAATTTTCTTTAAAAAAATACTGTTGATTTATTTTTTTATTGCTATAAACGTACAAGTTCAACAAATCAAATATTTCAGGGCGCGAAAATCTCTTTCCAATTTCGCGCCAAAGCGGTCCTGCTCCTAGAAAATATATGAAAAGAAAAAAAAAATCCAAAACCGTAAAATATGAAACGAGCATGGTGATGGAGGCTTTTCCTTCTCTCAGCGGTTACGACAGAAACCGCGAAAGAGAAAAAAAATATTTGGCGCGGAATCTAATAACTGTACCGAAAATTTAAAAGGAAATGAGAAATGTTATTGATATATATACCCCCCATTATCGCCATAAATTCTCTCTTTTTTTTTCCTTCTTTACTGATCCATGGGGCTTCACCAAATGTAAGTTATTTGGCTTCCGTTTTTTTTTTTTTTTATTGTTTAATGTCTTGCTATTGTTGGTACTTGTTGTTTCTTCTTCTTTGACTAATGAACTTTGGAAATTTTTGTTAAATACGAGTTAAAAGTTGACAACTGCAGTTTTAGTGTTTTAAGTTTGCAGTAGTTTTGAGTAGAGTGGGAAAAACGTGCCGTGGCGTGCCGTGCCGTGACTAACACGCCGTGACTTTGGTCACGTGCCGTGCCGTGACAAAAATTACAAGGGGTGGTCACGGCACGCGAATGGTCACGGCACGCGAGTCACGCCGTGACTCGCGTGCCGTGACTAAGTCGTGCCGTGACCAAAATTGCCGTGACCAAACGCACCGTGACCAAAGTGCCGTGACCAAACGTGCCGTGACCGGTTACGTTAGTCACGTTAGATCGCATTTAACGTTTTTAAAAAAAATATGAAACGATTCTTTAAAATTTAAAATGAAGAATTAATGTTGAAAGAAATTATTGATGCTAAAAACATATTTTTTTGTCCAGAATTTAGAATTTAACATAAATTAATGTCGAATCGTGACTGACGTGTCTACCGTGCCGTGTCGTGTTCCGTGCCGTGCCGTGCCGTGACCAAGACAATTTCCGTGCCGTGCCGTGCCGTGTCTTCTTTGCCAACTATTGGTCACGCCACGCGAGTAGTCACGGCACGGGACACGCGAGTCACAGCACGTAACCGACATGCGTGCCGTGCCGTTCCGTGCCGTTACCGTACCGTTCCGTGACGGAGCCGGCTCCGGCGTGCCATTTTTCCCACTCTAGTTTTGAGTGACCACGTTTGATTAATGCAGGTTTAAAAAATTGTTTAGATTGCATTGATTTGAGTAACATAGGCTAGAGAAAAAAAAAACCATCATTATTCCTTAAAAAAACGGTATATAGTCATTGCTCGGTTTCTAGTATAATACTTTCTAAGAGTAAAGGTAAGCCGAAAGCCAATTAATGATTAATAACAGTCTGTACACTGCTTCCTTTTACATAATCTTTACATTATATATTCATATCACCACAAGCAAGTAATTGAAGTACAATAAAACCATCATTATTCTATAAAAAAAAAAATAACAGTGGAATTTTCAGGATACACTTGATTGGAAAATATATATTATACAAAAGAAATTATTTAATTTCAACAATAATGAAACCATCATGATTTGTAATACAGAATCAACAAACCTCGTTTTAAGACAGTAACGGGTCCAGGTAGGAGCTGATCCAATAACCCAATAGGCAGGTGGGTATGCTATAGCAAATCATGGAATGTCTGCCACATTGGCAACACAAATGGCTAGGGGACTCGTCACCGTACGGCCTTTTATTTCATATATACAATTATCTGAAGTTTATTCCTATTTCAGATTTGAACCCAGGCTTCGACCCGACAACCATATGAAGTTGTTTTCTGCTTTGTGCCATGCTGACAAGATGGACCCCACAAAAATGCCTCTGATACGAGGATGATTGAAAGCTCACTCTGAACAACTTCAGGATCAAGCTATAAAGAAATACAAGCATTACAATTTTAATCGTGTTTATACCCGAGTTCGAACTGGTACCAAGCTGTACCAGTCGTGTGCATATACTGTGCTGTAAAAAGGTGGTAACCTAAGGGCAAAAATCAATTTGTAGCAGCCACATGCTTTGTAGTTTTGGCAGTAGAGTAAATTATATTTGTTTACTCATTCCTTGCAATTTTTAAATCATGCAAAAATGGAAAAAAATAAGGCACGCAACTTATACCAAACCAATTGTTAATAAATTACCTTAATAAATTCAAAAGGGCATGCCAAGAATTGAAACCGATCAAACCATCAAAGGCTTGTTATACTGCCACGAAGACCTTCTGATACTAGGTCTGAAATAAAAAGAATTGAAATGGAAGATAAAGGCTCAAGTGAAAAAAAAAAAAAAGTTAAATAAGCTGTAGTCATTTTTTGGGTTAGAAGTTTCTGGGAAAAAAAAACAGTCAGAAAAGACAGAAGATCAAAAGGAGTTTTTGGGTTTAGTCATTTTTTATTTAAATACGACTCTTTTCTCCTTATATCAGTAAAAAGGAGTTCTTACAATTTCTGATCTTAATTGTCACATTAGGCCCTTATATCAGCTCACATTTGCTTATATTTTTGGTGCAGGGGGGCTTTTAATTACTGAGGCATCACTGAGAGCTTCAGGGCTGCAAATCATAGTTCATGATAATTTAATTTCGATCCAATCAATTCATTAATTTTTTTTTCTTATGTTGCTATAAATCCAGTGACTGGTCTAACTTATCTCAAATTTAGCGAGCAGGCGAAGGGACACTGATCTCTCAAAACAAAACAAAACAAAAGAGGGGTGACGTACGGTTAACAAAAGTGCTCCATTAGTGGGATTGAGGTCTCGTTGCACAAATCTCCAAGCTCTATCGAATGGTCTAGATGTTGGTCCGACGGGCATCGGAATGCCCCCGCTTCCTTCCAACAGATGTATGTGGATGGGTCCATGGGTGTGAATTTCTATTTTGACAACTTTGGTATCTACAAATGGTTGGTTGCCAATT
Source organism: Carex parvula (assembly GCA_025461045.1). Classification (NCBI taxonomy): domain Eukaryota; kingdom Viridiplantae; phylum Streptophyta; class Magnoliopsida; order Poales; family Cyperaceae; genus Carex; species Carex parvula. The sequence goes on along the minus strand of JAJGRW010001792.1, from coordinate 98,957 downwards.
CTATTCTACTGGTTAATTTTTTTGTATTAGACCAAGGTTAGTATCAGTACCAAACTATTGACAATTTTGCTCATAGTTGTAATAAGCCATCCCCAGTAGAGCTGTCAACGAGCTGGCTCGGGCCGAGCTGGGCCCTAGCTCTGCTTGTTAATTCTGGACCGAGCTCTTACTGAGCGAGCTGGACCTATGACACCTGAGCTAAAAGTCTAGCTTGAAATCATGACGAGCCAGCCCAAGCTGGCCCAAGCTAGCTCACGAGCTCACTGGGCTTTATTGGGCTGCTATTATACAAATTCAAAAATATTAAATAAGAAAGCCCATTAATCATTTACATAATCCAAGCCATCAAATATGATAGAATTTATATAAAACATAGCAATTAATTTATTATAAACACATTTAAACATACAAATCCACACAAAATAACATAAATTCACACAATTTTTTAACAAAACTGAACGGAGACTACTGGGCCATATGTAAATTTGTAATTCAAGGCCTATAGTGTATAGCTCGTTATGAGCCGAGCTGGCCCGGTCCGAGCTAGGTCTTAGCTCAGCTTGTTAATTTTGGCCCGAGCTGGCTCGCTAACAGCTCGGTCCACTATCGAACGAGCTGTTACCGATCGAGCCAGAGGCGAGTCACGAGCGATCCACAAGTTGCGAGATTTTTTGCCAGCCCTAATCCCCACCCTCCAAAACAAAAACATAACTCAGCAAAAATTAAAATAAATGAGAACTTCAATATAGTTTTGAGTTTACATGTATTGGTTACTATTTATTAAGTATTTTACAAAAACTAGTCAAATTCGGACCATTGAATTTTGTACCCATCTTAATAAATAGTAAAAAAAATTCAAAAAAATGTAAAATTTGATCTGGAAGCACATTTTATTGTGGAGATCATGTTGAACGGTTTGGATCGACGATTTGGAATTTCAAAATGTAGAAAATTATTGTTGTAACTCAAATTTGTTGTAACTTGATCCCTCCTCATATATAAATATATTTATATATATAGTGCTTGGCTATTCTACTTATATAAGCATATGATGGCATATGCTTATAACTCATTTTTTCGTTTTCAAAATCCAAAAAGTCAATTTGAACCGTTAGATGTCATCTCTATATTGAAATGTGCTCGGAGACCAAATTTTATATTTTTCTGAATTTTTTTACTATTTATTAAGCCACTTTGAAAATCGCTTATCCAACGGTGGCTTCCGATTTTACTGTTTTGTTAAGCCACCGTTGGATCAGCGATTTTCAAAGTGGCTTAATAAATAGTAAAAAAATTCAGAAAAATGTAAAATTTGGTCTCCAAGCACATTTCAATATAGAGATCACATCTAACGGTTCAAATCAACTTTTTGGATTTTGAAAACGAAAAAATGAGTTATAAGCATATGCCATCATATGCTTATATAAGTAGAATAGCCAACCTCTCTATATATATATATATATACATATATATATATATATATATATATATATATATATATATATATATATAGAGTATGGCTAAATTGCTGCCGGCAGCATTCTGGACAGCTGCTGCCGGGGGCAATTTGGTCATTTCCGGTGTTCAAACAACAAATTTTTTTATGCAGATATGTTCTAAATATTAAAATCTACTTGGAGACCAAATTTTACATTTTTTGGAATTTTTTAGCTATTTATTAGGTCACTTTGAAATTGGCTGATCCGGGTGAACAGTGCACCAAAATTCTGGACCGTGTGATCTGGAATTTTCAAAGTGGCTTAATAAATAGTAAAAAAATTCCAAAAAATGTAAAATTTGGTCTCCAAGTAGATTTTAATATTTAGAACACGTTGAACGGTTCGGATTTGTTGTTTGAACACCGGAAATGACCGAAATGCCCCCGGCAGCAGCTGGCCAGAATGCTGCCGGCAGCAATTTAGCCATGCTCTATATATATATATATATATATATATAGTGAGTGGGTACTCTACTTACATAAGCATATGAGAGCATATGCTTATAAGTCATTTTGCATTTTCAATGTATAAATGGTCGATCTGAAGCGCTCAACATGTTCTCCATATTAATATGTGTTTGGAAATGAAATTTTATATTTTTTGAATTTTATTACTATTTGTTAAGAATTTTTCAAAATAGCATTTTTCAGATTTTTTTTATTATTTTTCATATTAAACTACTGTTTTGAAAAATTCTAAAAAAAATAGTAAAAAATTCCAAAAATGTAAAATTTGGTTTCCAAACACTTATTAATATGGAGACATGTTGAGCGCTTTAGATCGACCATTCGACATTGAAAACGCAAAAATGACTTCTAAGCATATGCCCTCATATGCTTATGTAAGTAGAGTAGCCAACCTCTCTCTCTCTCTCTCTCTCTCTATATATATATATATATATATATATATATATATATATATATATAATTCAGCTATGGTGAGATGTGGAGTAAAACAATTTTGTACTCCGTAGCACTATATTTTCATTTTGAAAATTCAAACAACTGATCCGAACCGTTCAACATGTTCTTGGAGATCAAATTTTACATTTTTTGGATTTTTTTTACTATTTATTAAGCCACTTTGAAAATCGCTGATCCGGTGGTCCAGAAAATTTTACTGTTTTTTACTGTTCACAGTGGATCAGTGATTTTCAAAGTGGCTTAATAAATAGTAAAAAATTCCAAAAAATGTAAAATTTGGTTTCCAAGCACATTTCAATATAGAGAACATGTTGAACGGTTCGGATCGGTTGTTTGAATTTTCAAAATAAAAATATGATGTGGAGTACAAACTTGTTTTACTCCACGTCTCACCATAGCTCATCTCTATATATATATATATATAAAAGATAGAGATGAATTGACCTCATTATTTCAGAGGATTGGTGGCTACGGCACTCGTAAATCTAAAACTTTGAAAATAAATCTGCTGTGATTCCCGTGGAATCACAGGACCCTGCGATCCCATCTGAACTGTTGGTCTTTCTCGAGATGCGTGCATGAAAAATTACTTTTTTAAGAACATTTTCGAGATCCGCGCACAAAAAAATTTGAACCGTTAATTTCAAAATTTAAGAATCCTGCGATCCATCTCAGAATCGCACCAGATTCGGACTCTAAAACTTTATTTAAGCTAGCAGTGCTGTCTGTGACGCACGGGCTTTTCGGACGAAGTCCGTCTCTGAGTATAAACATATTGTATTGAAGATATAAACACTCCGGTGGCACTGAAAATTACATGTAGCTGTGGATTGAGCGTATGGACCCCACGTACGGTGTGAGTGTGGACCCTACTTTTACTATTTTTGAAGTATGGAAGTCAATTTTTATTATTACGAATAATAAAATAATTAGGGAATATATTTGGGAAATGAAAGCTGAAGAATTGTTAGATGCTCTCATAAAGTTTTTTAAATATGGTATAGTTTCTTGTAGCTGAAAAGTATAAGAAAAATGAGATTTTTTTATTTATAAAAAATATTATAAAGTAATAAAGGGAAAGAGAAAAAAAAAAAAAAATTCCGATCTAAAGGTTCCTTTTTGTTTAATTTCTTGTTGTCTTAGATTCTCTAGCTGTGATCTTTAACAATTGTAATACATATTGTACGTACAGTATTACATAAAAGATGAAAAGTGGACCCACTTCCTATAATTCATATGAGCAGGTACCATCATAGTCACAAGATTCGCGAATTATTCGTAAATAATTTATTTTTTTGGTGATGCCGAACATAACGTCAAATTTTTTGGTTGACCGAACTTTGACTGAATTAAATTTACGAACTTTTTCCGAATTTTTTCCGGAACTTTTTTTTTCTTTGTTTTGCTCCCTCGTAGGACTGAGATATATGGTCCGGATAATTCCAAAGCATTCCTATATTATACCTGGACTATTTCTGAATCACATATTTTTTACCTTACTAAACTGAACCCGAATAATTCGTTTGTCACTATAGATACCACAAAGTATGGACATAGGTCACCTCATTCAGAGGGTGGAGACCACATATAATCCAAAGTAACTGGAAAATTAAAAAAAAATTCTATGGATCGGAAGAAATTTTTTCAGTTCAAAGTTTAGAGCCGAAATTTTTTTCCGGTCGATCTATACATAAAACTTTCCAGATAGTCTGTCTTCCCCTTTATTATTTTATAATATTTTATATAAATAAAAAACTCTCAAGAAAAAGAGAACCAAATGAATTGTTTAATTATATACTTATGTTGCATGTCCAATGACCACAGAAGATCTGGACTGTCCATTCTGTTCTTAGGCAATTAACGATTCAACTGGGAAGAGTCTCCAAGACAGAAACTTCGTCGTGAAGTGTCCAACTATTTGGTATTTTGGTTTCTTCTCGTCAAAGTGTCAAACTGTTCGTCTGTACGGATCCCATTTTATGTTCAAAGTCAAAATGAAAAAAAAAAAAAAAATAGAGAAAAAGGATGTGTACGTATGTGTACCCTTCAAAACTGCAAAACTCGTTTTTCTTTGCTGGGGCTAAGCCAACATTAATTAAGTGTACTAAAAACATTAATCTCTTGACTCAATCTCAAATCCATTTCAGCAATCTCTCAATATATTAGGTTAGAGTGATTATTCTTGATTGTTTTTTGTGAGAGCCATTTGAATGCTCGAATTTATTCATAGCCGTGTGACTTCCCGCTATTCTATAAGGACTACACGAGTTGGCTGTGTGACTTCCAGTTGGTTGTAAAGACTCACCGGTTTACAAGTTGTACTCCTTTCTTATTAGATAATAAAAAAGCGCACCGAGAAGCGCTTGCGACGTTTCAGAGATGTAGACTTTTTTGCCAACCTCCGTTAACATCGCTTGTGTCACTTCTTGTAACTCTTCTATTAATTAAGGGAAACTTAATTCGAATATTTTAGATCCAAAATGGGACTTGTTTCCAATTAATCAACTTTTGTTAACCTCTAGATAAGTTTATTACTCTATTAGTTTTCCTCATGGCGTCTGTAAAATAAATAACAATTAAATTTTATCAAAAGAAAGATATATTCGTTTGGGTACTTATTATGAAATATATAAAATTTTAAAATATGTCCCCTGCGTTGCTAATGTACTAATTGTATTTTGGAAACCAATATACATCAAAATATTGATATACATTAAATTTGTTAAACATTAATTAATCAGACATTAGGGAAACAATATCCGGTCATTGTCTAGGCTAACCTTCAACACTGGAGATCTCCAGTTTGTGCCTTTTCCAATTGTTCCGCCTATATCAAGGAGATGGAAACAACATCCTATCTTGCTCCGAAATAGTTACATCAATTAGTGCTAAGCAAAAAGAATGATGCATTATGTGTTTCCAAAAAGTATAATTAGTACAAATGAATGGGCATTGGGCAAGAATTAGTCTTGAATTAATGAATTCAGGGTGAGCCAGAAAACTTGGGTACTGATTTTTGCTTCATACACTGCATAAACAATAGAGTCAAAACAGGGTTTTATATAACTCTTGTACTGCTGTTTGACCCTAAAAAGTCGGAATATAAAAATAAATAAATAAATGAATGAAATGATAAAAAAATAAAAGGATGGCACTGGTTATAAGTTGTTGGCCGAAACAAAAAAATGTGCATGATAATTGAATTGAATTAGATTGATATATGGGCCGAAGGAGTATAATTAATTGAATTACTCACAGCTGGGCCGAAAGAATAAATCAAGATGGGCCAAAGTTAAATAAGCTAACTGGGCCGAAATCAAATAAATTTTGAAACCGAGCGGTGCTCCCGCATCCCAGCGCAAAAGTGATCCCTTCACTTTCCGTAAACCCGGCGCACGCGAATACAATGCGGCTCCTCAAGCCGTCTGTGATACGGCGCGTCATAAACCTCGTCCACCGAAATGTAACGATATGAAATTGGATTTCAAAGGCCAGCGCACATCCAAAAATGGACCCTTCGTGCTCCATGCGCCTGAAGTATAGTACACCAAGTGAATTGATTCAAGCCTGGTGCTCAGTCTATGGCGCGCCAAGTGCATCTAAGGGAAAGATATTAAAACATATGCACAGTACCCTCTGCTAGAGCAGAGAATAAAACAAGAAATGCCAGAACCGAATATGCCTTCTCCAAGGCTATGGATCAGTGCAATACAAACCAACCACAAGATCAAAATTCAAAGAATTGGAAGGGTCATGATGTTGCCAACATATCAGGTGCCTAAAACCCTAAATTTCAGAGTGCTATGCCTATAAAAGGAGCCCCTGTTGAAGAAGAGAGGAAACAATAGATAGAAGGCCGAAAACTACCCAAAAATAGATAGTTAGCTAAAAAAAAAGCTTAGTTCCTCTTCTCCCTCAAAAGCAAGAAATTTTATAGGTAATAAGAGATTCAGAGATGTAGACTTTGAGAGGATGATATCATGTACATAGTTTATGTTGGAATGAAGTTCTTTTTGAAAAATCGAAATTCTTTTCTTTCTTTTACTGTTTTGACCTTTCTGTTATTGTTCTTTCTTTGATTAACTATCTTTATTTGGAGCTTTTGAATTGATGAAAATGTGAAGGCTAAAGCTTCTACATTAGCCTAATGATCAATAAAAAAAAAAACATAGTTTCCTTTACTGCCTTTGATATAAACATAAAAATATAAAAAAAAAATATATATATAACATATTTCCCTCTTTAAAGAAATCTGTCAATTTTCATGAGTTAATAAGTTTCATCCTTGCTTGTTGCGATTTATTTCTATTTTAGCATATAACAAAAATATATAAATATAAAGTTGCAAGCTTTTGACATTTCTTTCTTTGATCTTTTTGGTGTTTTTAAATCAACTCTTCTTAATTCTTTTAAAGTAATTAGGTAGTAAAAATATGAGAGTTGAGCTAGCTAGCTTCCTCTTATATTGGAGCTACTTGATTATTTTAATGAAGAATTAAGAAGTAATTAAAAGTGACAATAAAAAAATACACACAAGGGGTTGAAAAGGTCAAGCTAGCTAGCTTCCTCTCAATCCTTCTTAAATGATCCAAGGGCCCATGATTCATGTATAAAAATTTGGTCTTTCATGTATGCAAGTGTACTAGATTACACATTGTGAAGGATTAAATTAACATATGAATATGGTGAAAGATGGAGGACCAAGATGCAAATAGTCAGTAGCTATGGCTGCACCATGACATTTGTATTCTTTTTCCCATGACATCTTAATGATTTTGCCCTATAATCAAATGAAAAGAGCACGTAACATACAAATTTTGATAAAACCAGGGGTCTCCCTGTAAATTTCCAAGTTCTGATATTTTTGATGATTTAAAAACATTGAAAGATGATTTCTTTTGGAGCTTGATCTTCTTCTTTTTTCTTTACTGGTACAAGACAGTACCCCAAAGCCAACAAAAATGGTTCTGACCTCAACCAGTCAGTGTGATGGGTGTTGATACCCCTGTACGAGTCTTTGGTACCATACCAAACTCAAGTCCAGCAGCCAAGCATGGTTTAGAGGCTGCTGGCACAGTGGTACACCTCAACAGGCCAGAATTGTCCTCTGTCAACAAACTGAACTGCACAAAGCACAGTGAAACTCAAAATGAAAAACAAATTACACAGTCAGATAAAGGACTCCAAAACACACAAAATTGACACAAATTTTACATTTTTCGATTTTATATGAATTTTCAAAGTTCAGGTTTAAAAACAGAAAAATCAGCATTCTAATGATAAAAGGCTGCTGCTGGTAAACTGGACAATAAAAATTGATTCGAGGATCAAATTGAATGGACATCATAATCATATAAAGGACCTCAAAATACATAAAATAGACACAAACTTTACATTTTTCTGATTTTATTTCAATTTAATATGAATTTTTGAAGTTCATACCTAAATACAAGCAAAAATCAGCTAAATACCCTTCATATCTCAGCTGTACGGATTTTAAAGCAACATGAGCCCTTTGATTCCGGCGCCAAAACAAAGCTTAAATGGAAACACGAATCTCAAAGCAAGGTTTAATCCAAAAACCGGGACTTAAGAGCCAATAAGTTTCTTGTCATAATGTTAAATACAAATCTCTCGTCTCAAAGCCCAAAAGCACATATCTAAAAGCCCAAAATTCAAATCTTGAAGCCCAGTTAATAAATAAAATTTCTAAATCAAAGCTTTTTTCACTAAAGTCCCTCTGACTTTTTAATACCTATAGTGAAGCTCTTGTACATTTACAACCAGGTCCCTGAAATTCTGAAAATTCTCTCAAACAAGCCCTTAAAGGCCCAACTTTCATACAAAACCCCATCAAAACTCCAAATCACAAAGCCCAGTCCTCCATAATTTATAAACAAGCGCTTGAAAGATTAAAACTCTTACAAATAAATCCTTTTTTGCCATAACTTCTTCATTTCAAGTCCAAATTGACTCAAACCACCTCCAAATGAACCCAAATTGAATTCTTCATGTTTCTAAATCAAAATTAAACATGTCCAAACATCATCCGAGCCCTGAAATGACTAAAATACCCTTTCTTCAAATTTGAATTATCTTATTCATTAACAAAAAATGTAAATAAAAATATTATGAGTCAAATATAAACAAATAATGTACATACATCTCTCAAATATTCAAATTCCTATTTCAAAACATAATAAACATTATTTTTAATATAAAATTACACACACTCATGTCCAAGCATATAAAAAACCAAATCAAAACCAAAGTCAATACAGGAGTCCCATTTTAGCCCCATTATTCAATTCACATAAAATAGACATAAATTCCGAAATGGACGAGGTGTTCAGCATGACTTGGAAGGGTCATCTGATGTAATTAACAGCGGGGGCTTGCGCCCGTTGGGAGTTAAACGTCCCCACAATCAATAAACTCTCTCGATAGACTGATTATGAATAGTTGGTTAGTCGAGAGTGAACCAGAAGGAATTGTAGAAAGAAATAAATGTTTCAAGTTCGATGTTCTCTCCATGTTTTGAAAACCGATAGCATTGAACTCTGAGATATTTAACATATACACACACCTTCCCCCTCTGTGCAACTTTCTGCGCCCTACAACTGCATGATGCAAAAACTGCACTGCCAGTATATGTCTTTATCCAGAAAATTTTATATCCTGAATAATGTTCTTTTTTTTTTTATAATAATACGTCTAAGATTAATGTAAACTTGATATCCTGAATTAATGATTAATTAGGAGTACTGGGGACGTGATAGGATTGACCTGCTGGTTAAAGGAACGAAAGAGGAAAAATGGAAGAAAGTTGGGCCAGTTCAGTCGCCATTGGGCCGAGTTAAAATGAGAAATAATGAACAGGATGGTTCGCCACTTGTCAGGTGCAATGATGCACGTGGGACCTGAAATCAGAAACAGAGAGAGAGAGAGAGAGAGAGAGAGAGAGAGATGCAGCGGGCACAAAAGAATTTAATAGATGAATCACCGATTAGTAAAGAAAGGATACGTGTTACGACCCCACATAGCGATTGAAGAGGTCTCTGAGATCCCTGCGACTAATTCTCTGCGAGATCATTCGGGAACAATGAATTAAGAGTGAAGGAATAAGAGCTTCAGAAGCGCTAAGGAATTGATGTTCGGTTGTTTTAATCCGTGAACTAAAACTAAGAAAATTAAAGAAAGAAGTAGATGTGCCTTAAAGTTCAGACAGATAATTAAGATCCGAACAAAAGGAGGCTGAAAGAGATGATCTTAATTCGCACTAAAGAACTTGTGTTCGGCATGATTAAGTGGTTAAGAAAACTATAAAAAACGGATTAAGCCTTGGAACCTTAATCCCTTGTTGCCGAATGACCCCTGTAATACTGTACTAACTTTTTGAAGGAACTAGCTATAAATTTGTTGGCTATATAGTAATTATTTTTATTACTGCTAATTTCTTGGTAGAAAAACTTAGATTATTTGTATGACATTTTATTTTCAGTTTTGGCTCAATTAAACTAAGGTATGAACTCCTAGATGCGTGCTGACTGATGAAGACGTATGTTGCAAAAAATACCTTATCTATGTTGTAAATTACATTAAGGAATTAATTTGTTCGTTGATTACTGTGCGCTCTTTTATCCAAGTGGAAATGAATATTTTGAATTAGATAATTTATTTTAACTCTTTAGGCTTTTGGGCGCTAAATTAGATCTCATGTACATTGTCATGCGCGGGAAATAAATCTGCTGCGATTCCAAAGAATCGCAGGGATCCTGCTTTTCCAAATCCAACCATTTATCTATTTGAGATTCGTACATAACAACCAACTGATTTTGAGATTCGTGTATTTCAAAAAATTAATAGTTGGATTTGGAAAATATTTCTGTAGGAAATTCAAAAAATTTCATAAAATTTATCAAGGATGTATTACAAATCAAGCCTAGAAGGAATAATCAGAAATCAATAATTGGCTGACAACAAGCATAACTTCATAAGAGAACGATCCTTAATTTGATACAATATTTTGTGTCTGATCTAAATTACGCCAAAGCAGAAGTTACATTCAAATCAAAATGTAATACCATTATTTTCTTAATTTACTGTTTATATATGGCCCATGCACTCTATCGATATCATGGGTTTAATTTCATAAGTTCAATTATGCTCTTTCCATTTAGCTTTTGGGAGAAAACGAGCTTCGCATACTCTTGCATACTCAGTGATTTGAATAGCGGCGTTTCTTTGTCTACAATTTCTGCAAGCGGACCCACTGTTTTTGCTAAACTGGGACTATGGAAAGCAGCTATAGAAATCCTCTCCTGTTTTGCATTTATAACAGCCTTGTGCTCTATGCTTTTGTATCTTCCATTTGTTAATATCTATACAAAAAATCATGGTTATTTAGAAAAAGATTTCAATAACCAATATATATATATATATATATATATATAGCCCATCAAAGCATCACCGATCATAGGCAAATTAAAATTACCTCGAGGATATCACCGATGTTGACAACAAGAGCACCGGAAAGTGGCATTACAGGAAACCATTTACCATTTCTTCTGATTTGCAGTCCTGCAACTGGAGTTACTTGTAAGAGAAGAGTCAATCCAGCGGCATCTGAGTGTGGCGTAAGACCCACCACCTTATCATGAGCATTTGCACACGGTGGATAATAATTCATTCGTACAGTTTGTGATTCAAACAGCAGTTCGGATATTTTCTCCCGGTTTATGCCCAAGTTTGTAGCCATGAAGCCTAAAATACAATGTGCTACCTTTTGGAGCTCACTTGAGTAGCTCTCCAGTGAATCCCTTTCCACAGAAAATAAATATAAACAAAAACAAAAATATCATTTTCACATGTTCATTACCCAATTTTCCAGAACTATATATCCTATTTTGGAGAGTATATATGGCTACATTCATTGCCTAATTCGTCCTTTCTTGGGACTATTTGTACTCACCTAACAATGTTGAATCTATATTTTAAATTGATTAAGTTCGAAATTGGAGATATTTTTATAATATAAATTATTTGTTTAGATGGAAAATATCAAATTTTAGAACTTCTATTGGAAAATAGTAATTAAAATACCAAAAACTAGAATTTAAATGGGTATATAACTAATTTAACTTTTTTGAGTGTTACCTAAAAGTGGGAGGTTGAGCCGGCCAGTGTTTGAAATTGCGAAAATGAGGGGGCTGAGTGAAAAGAACGAGAATGTCTGCCCAGTCTAGCTTTTGTTCCTCAGAGTGAACGAATGCTTGGCCATAGCCTTCTAAATCTCCTGGAAGCTGAGCCACTTCTTCCCTCTCTTCTAAGGGAAGACTAAAGAATCCCTTTATGTTATCCTTCATTTCCTCTATCACCTTCTCTGCTACCCCATGATTCACTACCTGTTTCATTCATACGGGGCACAGACCAAAATTGGCCTGATCTACTAATTAATATATCCGGGTGGCAAGTTTGCAACCCTTTTGCTTGATTATTATACTGGAATGGTGAGGTTTGTACAGGTATGAAACTAGTTTATGCCAGCTGGATGGGCGGAGGGTAGGAGTGTAAATGGATCGGATACGGATAAATAGTTATCAACCCGTATCCTTATCTGTTATAATGTTTCGGATATGGATACAATTACCAATAGTCTCGGGTATAGCTGTACGGATACGGATTGGATATTAAACGGATATGGATACGAATGCGGATACAAATATAATTTGAATAATTAAAAATAAATTACTAATGTTCATTCTGTTTAAATATAATTTATTACACTGATAATATCTAAATATAGTTATTCAATATAATACAATTATTACAAAATATGGAGAGAAAAAAAATATCCGAAGGGGCATTAGTATTTACAAGAAGCGCATATGAATACAATTATTAATTACTCAGTGAAATAAAGGAGGGAAATGATGGCTATTTAGTACTTAGGAGAAATGCACCAGCGGAATATCACAGTATGAGTTTGATCTACGAGTAGAACTAGGGTGCTCCTAAGCTCACCAAGCCCTTCCGTGAGCGCGACTCTAAAACCTATCAAATTGACTTCAAATGACATTTCCAAACCGTTAGATGTTCAATCTATATTAAAATGTGCTTGGAGACCAAATTTTACATTTTTTGGAATTTTTTTACTATTTATTAAGATGGTTTGAAAATCACTGTTTTTATTAAAATTCTGCACCATTGGAAAACAGCGATTTTCAAACCATCTTAATAAATAGTAAAAAAATTCCAAAAAATGTAAAATTTGGTCTCCAAGCACATTTTAATATAGATTGAACATCTAACGGTTTGAAAATGTCGTTTGAAGTCAATTCGATAGGTTTTAGAGTCGCGCTCACGAAGGGCTTGGTGAGCTTAGGAGCACCCTAGTTCTACTCTTGATCTACTAGTAATGTAAAAGAAAAAAAAAAGATGGTGATCCGGAGCTCAAGAGACGAGAGTATTAGGCCCAAAAGGAAAAGGTAAAGAAGACACATGCTTTATATACCATAACATTTTCTCCAAATTATAGTTTCTCAATTAACTTGGCCCATATAGCTGGCCCAGACAGCAACCTAAAACCGGTTTATTATTCAAGAATGGACCAGCTAGCCCATTTAACCGGTTTATATTAAATAAAAAATGTATACCAAATTATCCGGACCGGATATAAAATCGGATAATATTTGATCCGTGTTTATTATTTAGTTCTTCGATTTTTTTATGTAACATTTAAAAATGGGGGGAATTTCACGTTTACCCTCAGAAACTTCATAATTACACCTTTCCCCCTCTAAATTTTAAAATTACATATTTCCCCCTCCAAACTTCGAAAACTCACAAATTTACCCATTTTATTGTCTTTTATATTAAAACTCATTCCAAATTTATAAAATATCCATTTTAATCTTTATTAAAACATAAAATGCCCATGACACTCAAATTTGAATCTGAAGGGTTCCCTTACCGTCCGATCCGCATACATTGCATTAATATATGTGCGCATCGCTTCAATATCTGTGCGTGTTCGCTTCAAGATTCGTGCTGACCTAGCGTGCACGGATATTAAAGCAATTTTGACCCCCACAAATCGCATTGAGATTTGTGTACGTCGCTTCAATATCCGTGTGTGTTTCTTTAAGATTCTTGCTGATCTTGGACACAGATCTTAAAGCAGTTCAGATGGTAGATGAACCCTTCAAATTCAAATTTAGGTCCGATGAGTTTTTTATGCTTTTAATAAAGGGTAAAATAGGTATTTTATAGATTTAGAATGAGTTTTAATATAGAAATAAGAGGGATGCTTCTATGGATGTAAGGACCTATTTGTAAAATGAACATATTTTCATTTTCAAAGTTCAAACAGTCGATCCGACCGTTCAACATTATCTCCATATTAGAATGTACTTGGAGGTCAAATTTTATATTTTTCTGAATTTTTTTACTATTTATTAAGTACTTTACAAAACTAGTCAAATTCAGACCATTGAATTTTGTACCCATCTTAATAAATAGTAAAAAAATTCAAAAAAATGTAAAATTTGACCTCCAAGTACATTGTAATATGGAGAAAATGTTGAACGGTCGGATCGACTGTTTGAACTTTGAAAATGAAAATATGCTCATTTTACAAATAGGTCCTTACATCCATAGAAGAATTTGCCTAGAAATAAATTGGATAAATTTGTGAGTTTTTGAAGTTTAGAGGGGGAAATACGTAATTTCAAAGTTCAGAAGGGGAATATGTAATTTTGAAGTTTTTCAGGGGTATACATGAAATTCCCCTAAAAAATATTAAAATGATGGAGTTAACATCGCTTTGGAAAAAAATTGAAGTTACCAAGCACGCAGACAATATATGTGCACTATTTTTGGTACGTATGAGGGGTGCACAAATAATGTCTACGTGGACAAATGATTTTATTTTTCGAAAAATTCTCTTGAAGAAACTAAAAATTCTCTTGTTACCCTCTTGAAGAAACTAAAATTTTTGCATGAACGACTGGCGTCTTTAAAAATGAAAAAAAATTATAAAAGAGTTTGAGTATGTTGACCTGAAAGAAACCCCATTCTTGACAAGCATGTTTGAGCTTGGAGGCCTCTTCTTCTCTGGACATCTCATCCAACAGTCTACTCATATCTATTACTGGTATCTCTTTAGAGCTGTCACCTGAAAACACATCGTCACTGTTCATCTCCGGCCGGATGTACCTCTCCATGATCTCAGCCGTCAATTTCTTCTCATCAGCTGCGAGTGCTTGCACGTTTGGCGTCTTCAGAGAGCCCCCCAAGTCTCTTGGCCTCTCCTTCAGTTCTGTTGTCTCCATTACTCTGCTTCTCTTATCTCACCTGTCTTCAATTGCTTTCGATACAAATGAATCTCTCTTATATATAATCATAAAACAATCAAACTGAAACAGTAGATTTTCTGTGGCTTGCCTACATTTACATGCCATGAATGGGGCTTTAACGTTTCGTAATCAGGCAGCTGTTGTGGCTACTGCAACGTGGGTCCCACTCGATTTGCGTTAATTGGGTGACACAATGGGTCCCACAAGAAAAAAATTGACTATTATATATTATCTGACCAAGTATCCGATTCTGATAAATTTAGCACATGCTCAATGAGAAAAATAAAGTTGATGGACCTACCAGGAGACTTTTGATCCCTACAGCCGATATTTGTAGCCTTTCATTTCCGGTCCGTGGTTTTATGCGGCAGACTCAAGTAACCTACATATGGCTTACCGTGTGTCTGATCTACTTACCAAAAAAAGAAAAATGATAAAAAAGAGGCAATTTCATGTATACTCTTCAAAAAACTCAAAATTGTACCCTTCAAAGAGAAAAAGAAAGAAATTTTCCCAAGAAGATCAACGATCTATTCTGTCCAACAGTGCCAATCTTTTTTATTCATATTTAAATTAATAAATTTAAATCGTTGAATATATTTTATATCATCTCAATTTCATCCATACAAAAAATCACGAAAATTTTGACATTATATCGATAGCCATCAAATGAAGGGGTTAAATCAACAAAATTAAGTTCATGAATTGTTTGCAGTAGTAACGAATATTATAGTAACATAATTCGCATGTATTCGTGAATAAAATATTTTTTTGGTGTTTCTAAACCGAACGGCGAATTATTCGGCTGGCCGAATTATTCGTGAGTAAAATGTGAATTACAAATTATTCGAGAATAAAATGCGAAAAAAAGCATTTTTTATTTTTTATTTGTTTTTTTTTTTTGTTTCCTCGTGAGACCGAATTATTTCCCAATAAGAAATGAGCTATTATGTTTTAGGAAGTAAAGAGAATATTTTAATTAGTTCGTGCTTATATCTCTATTTTTGAAGTTCTCGTCGATAATAACATATCACGTCTAGCAAATCATTGTGATTATGTTACATCATGTAGTCACGTAGACACACGGACATATATATATATATAATGATGACGCATTGAGGTTTTTCAACGTTGTTTATTTATTCTAATGCCAGCACTATTCACTATTCTAATCATTTTCATCTGTCACTTTTCGTAAAATTTCAAAATAATCCTTCTTTATTCACTGTTCTAATCATTGGTCATTTGTTACTTTCGATAAAATTTCCAATGACCTATTCTAATCCATAACTGTATAATACAGGATATACGGGAGCAGAGTCAGATTTTTAAGTTATAAGAATTAAATTTGAATAGAAGTCAATTATATAACATTTTCGTATTCCGTATTAGATTAATTTTATAGTATCCGTAACATTTTACTCTAAATTTTATAGAAAATCATAATTAACAATATTTATTATATTATTGGGAAGTCATTTTGATTGCCAGGGGTAATTTCATCCAGGCTTACCAACCAATGGGCATCCGCCACGTATTTTGGGGTTGCATTAGATGTACATGATCTCTTTTAAGATTCGTGTTAAATAAAAATGTACAGTTCAGATCTCACTCTATATGATGTTATACCTCAGTGAATTTATGCTCTCAAGAGGAGAGGGCACACCAGAAATTTCTTTTGTTTTTTTTAAGGATAGGGGACAATAGCATTTAACACAAACCAATTAATATTCATTCACGGGGAGTGGAGAATTCGAGCTTGTATTCTAGTTTATCTATCGGCCGACTCATATTTTATCAGCACCATCCACAAAATTCCAAGCGATGAAATTTGTGCAATAAATCGCTTTTAATGGGTGAACTGAACCAATGCAAATAAAGCTGAAGGCGCATAAGATAAAAAACAATATTAGTAGCGTTGTGCACATTGGAGGTCCCACTGACATGCTCATCCCCACGAAAAGGGATCCACATGGAAAGCACTGGAGAAACTGGTCTCCATTTCAATTAAGAGAAATTAAAATTTAGTTGGACACTAAGAAGTTGACGAAATTTAGTTTAGAAGTATACTTGAAAAAAATTCTTCACGTAGTTTCTTTAAATTCTTTCTACAGCCTCCCAATGCATCAAAATACATTTGAAGCTTTTCAGGAAAATGTATTTCACTTTAATTAGGTTTCTTTGAAATAAAATTCATGGGGCTTGTTTACTACCTTTATGTACCTTCCAGTTGTTGAATGTAAACAAAAAAAATGTTGGTTTTTTTATACTAAGAATAAAAGATGTTGATTACATTTTATTATAACGTCCGTAACGTACGTAAGTGGAACGATCAAAGTCTTGCATTGTTCAAAATTCCATACCAACATTTTTTGACCAACATACCATCATACCATCATGCTCAATCCCATCACATATCAACTCAAATCCAACATATCATCATGCTCAATCCCATCACATATCAACTTACTTTTGACCAATCAAGTCTTGCATTGTTAAAAATTCCATTGCATTGTTCACATATCACATATCAACTTACTGTTGACCATTGCATGTTCAAAATTCCAAATTCATTTTCTCCGAGCCTTAAACGTATTGACCAACTTACTTTTGACCAATCAAGTTACTTTTGGCCAATCAAGTTACTATTGACCAATCAAGTTACTTTTGATCAATCAAGTTACTTTTGATAAATTAAGTTACTATTAACCAATCAAGTTACTATTAACCAATTAAGTTACTATTGATCAATTGAATCTCGGGATGCGTATTCTCCAACTTTCAAAAGTCAGACCAATAAGGCTAGCTGGTACTTACCCTATTTGAAAAACTATTGGATGAAAAATAGCTTATCCGTCTACCGAAACTATTGGATGCGTAATTCTTAGTGTACAGTAAGAATACTTTTTCTTTAACGGTTTAATATGGCATGTTCTCAAATTATAAAATTAAAAAAATATATTCATTGCACGATATCTTGCTTACTATTTTTATGTTAATTAATCAGTTGTGAATTTTAATACTTTTATATAGAATAACATGAAACAATACAAATCAGGGACCCGAAAAACATGCATTATTCTTCATAATAGCAAAACAACCAAAAAAAATGTTTTTCTTTTTTTTCGGAGCCGGGAGGACACTTTTCTTTTTTCCTAAATAACAATCTTCTGGGTGTTTTTTTTTTTTTTTTTTGGTTACATGCATATTCGGTATCTAGATCACATCGGATTTGGTTTCAGATCCGATTTTAGTAAACTGGGAATTCTGATGTTAATTAAATGAATGGAATTCAAAGTTGGTGTGATGCCCATCGGACCTACTTTGGTTCGATGGGTTTAATCACCATCCAATCAACTTTAAGATGCGTGCACTCTGTATTATAGTCCGTATGCATCTGCTTTAATTTCCGTACGCACAGATCTTAATACTGATCGGACGGTGTTGGAACTAATTGGACCCAAAAGTAGATCCGATACCAACAAAAGAAGTTCATTTCAATATCATTCAAACATATAAAAATAATTTTCCCAAAATGCGTAACAACATACACCCCTCTGGTTATTAAGATACATAAGATGAATTGAATGTTGCCCCACTTCGCATATGCATTCCTTGATCCAATTGGTGGGTGGTGCGTGCCAGAAAAAAATTTGGGCCAGAAGAAAAAGATATATGGAGTTAGAAAATTTTAGGCCTACTGAAATCGAAAATGTCGAATATGGAATTTAGGGATTGATGAGTCCACTATAAGGATTGGAAAAGAACTGTGATCTTAGAAAAATATTTATAGGCCGAGAAAACAAATTAATGTAAACTAATTAATGATTTGACCTGGTCAAAAGAAGGAAAGAGGAAGAAGGAAAGGAAGTTGGACCAGTTCAGTTGCTATTGGGTCGAGTAAAAATGAGAAATAACATAGGGGATGCTTCGCTGACGAGTGGGCCTCCACTTGTCAGGTGTAATGAAGGGGGACCTGAAGTCAGAAAGAGAGAGAAGGAGAGACGCAGCGGGGACAAGAGATTTAAAAGAGCGGTCAGAGTGGAAGGAGACCAGGGCAGGAAATTAATTGAATTCGCTGTCGCTGTCAAGGGGACCCACGTTTTAATTACTTCCCGCGACTGGGGTGATAAGTCACTGCAAATAGGGGCCCGCATTGCCAGGATTGGAGACGTCCAGCGCTGGAGGAACTGGAAACGAAGGAAACAGTTTAATTGGAGATCCGTTCGTACATATCAGCGCGATTCGGTGATCTGTCGCTGACCTGGCATAACACATGGCACGTCGCGGTGCATTCAAATGATTCGCCGCATCATTTCTTGATTTTCTTACACTGTTAGAATCATGTATATAAGGAGTGTTTATCTGTATCGTCAATTTAGACTATGATATTGTAATTGTGACTTTAAGCTAAGGTTGGCCTAAGTCCGTGTATGCCCATTCTTCAAATTTCAATAAATTTGATTCGATTCTTTCTTGTTCGTGTTCAATTCACGTTCTTTGTTGCTTCGTTATGTCTTAGATGTAACAAGAAACTATTTATTTATTTTTTTTCAAAATTTCTTGTTTTAATTTTTTTTCTTGTCATTTCTCAGACCAATTCGAAATTTTTTTTCGAAATTCACCGAAGGCTCCCCAAAATTGAAATTGGGTTCATAACTAATACACTATGTTTAGTGGATATTAATCGCTAGAGGTTCACTGTGTAACGTTATAATTACGTCTCTAGACTTGATATTGTTGTAATATACTAATATGTTTGAGTTGACTACAGATCCACTGCCTCCTGAATAATAGCAGTCAGAAGTTGTATGAGAGAAATGGAATCAGCATGAGAATACAACAACTTGATCAAACCTCGTGTTCTTCTTACATTATCAGAATTTGTAGTGTATCCCCACTTTGGAAATTTTGCACTTCATCCTTTGAACTAGGTGAAGGTACCTCACTGTAACTTTTTGTCCTTTTACTTGATTCTATCATAATATATTCATTAATGAAACAGATTGGTCCAGTTGAAATACATATTGATTCTATCATAATATATTCATTAATGAAACAGATTGGTCCAGTTGAAATACATATTCCTAAAATTTGGGGTATTGTCGGAAGAAATTTAATTAACAATCACTGAAGATGTAATTACAAATGACTCAAAACTTAAAAAATGCAACGACTGGTACACTGTCAAAATGACTAAAACATGATAGATCTGAATGTTGGGGACAGTTGCGGAAGCTTTCAAGAAGTAATTTTGTCGAACACCAATGCATGCGCGCATACACCAATACCCAACCAAATGGAGAAAAATAGAATACACACAAGCCAACCACAACAAGCAATCAAGCACAAAATATAAAAGAGAGACAAGATTTTACGTGGAAACCCTTGCGGGAGAATACCACGGGAACACAACACAAAATCACTATATCTAGGAGTCTTTACAATATAAGAAGATAATCAAGCCAATAATACTTTCTCACACTCTCTTACAATATTATACACTAATTTGAGATTACCTAGTTTATTTTAGTGGGATTGAAACAGGAGAGCAAACCTTAGAAAAAGCTTGGAGAAGAGGCTTCTTTCTTCTAATAGAAGGACGGCTTCCATCTTTTTCTCTCTCTCATTTCCTTTTCTTATGGTCCGCAGCCCATTTCTTTTGGCTTCACGATATTCAACACTGAAAACTGAATAAATGGTCATGTCACTGAATAAATTTGTCTAACCAACTGAACAATGATAGAGCACTGAGCTGCTAATTTGAGTTGTCAAACTGTAAGTGGATCAGTTTTGTAAATCTCATGTAAATCATATATGTATATAACCAAAAACTATGCTTTGGTGATGTCCAAAATTAAAGTTACTGTAGTTTTGGTGCAAAATGCTTTAAAATTTGTTGTTGTGCTATTCACCAAAGTTCAAAATTATTAAACCATGGTACGGTAACTCAAGCTTGTACACCCACATGTACCACCACTGATTACTGAAAAATAAAAACAAGAAAGACAGGATCAAAAGCACTTAATCTAACAAAAAACCGGCTATTGAACAAACCAATTGCACAAACTTCTGTCAGTTAGAATGGTGCTTGAATTGAACCTGAGGCCCTGTAATTCGGAAACTCAACTAAAATGCTATTTTTTATTTGCAAGAAACTCAACTCAAATGCTATCTAAATTAAATTAAAAGGAGCACCTAGATGTTGCGTTATCTTGTCTCAATAGGTATTAATTATATAAGCAACAAATATCCCATTGTTCAAACAAATGTTATACCAAGAAGAAACTTCAAAATTTTCATTTGCAACTTAAATTATGTGATTGTATTTAACTATGTTGTGATCACTTTTTGCTTTCACATTTGAACATCCAATTGTTTTTATTCAAGTCAAAACATTTGAAAAAATTTAATAACACTCCTCTTGTTTGGGCTTGGAATCGGCTACATCATTTAGATATAGGCATAGTTAAAAGTTTGAAAATGTGTTAGTACCTCCGAAATTTAAATTTAAAAAAAGAAATAAACAGAAAAACTAATAAATTTAAAATACAGAGAGATATGTACGTACCTATATGAAAAAACCACACAAATAGTAATTTGAAGCTCGTGCATACATTTTTCCTTAATTCCCTCTACTCCTCTGGACTTCCACACCTATACAACAGCAAGGTGTCACTTGTTGGTGGGGCCAATGTTTGTGTTTGCATGAGTCATTGGTAAGAAGTTATACACAGATCAACGGTTGCAAATAAGAACCTAATCAATTCAAGAGTCACTGAGACAATTCAGAAGTTGGAAAAACATCGAGCATGAAACAAATAAAAACAAGGCAGGAAAAAAACCATAATAATACTTACGAGGAGGGTTAAAATAGAGTCAGAGAGCTTAGTGACGAATTTCCTTATGAAACAGTGAAGTAGGCAACTCTGGGATGTCTTGCAGCAAAGTTGCATTGTTAATCTCAAGTCGTTCAAGGGTAGTTAGCATCACCATTGTACTAGGCAATGACCGCAGGGAGCTAGCATCATAGATGGAAAACTCATTGAGGGTACTACTGTTTTGTAACAGCCATTGCTCGGGCAGGGCCTCCATTCCTGAGCACTTGCCAACACTCAGAAAACTAACAAATCTTAGGGATCTAAGTGGTTCAATAAGAAGGAGACAGAGGTGATCAATATCCAGAATCTTTATGGAGACCATTCCAGGGTTGACAGTATGTGCTTGTTGCGCAGATGAAAGTTCAATGAGCTTGTCGCACCCAAAAATTTCCAAAATACCGAGCGATGTAAATGCATTTTCGGAGGAAGGGATACAACTAATATTTGCACTGTTTCTAATTGTAAGCTTGATGAGTGTGGGGAGTTGTGATGCTGACTCTAGCAATAGGACATCAAGTTCACCACAGTTTCCCATTTCAAGAGATTCTAGTTTCACAGGCAGGAGAATACTCTGGTTATCAACTGTTTCTAGCTTTGGACATCCCTTTATAACTAACTGTTTTAGTGACACAAATTTCCCAAATACACCAGTTGGTAGCAGAACCAGATTCTCACAGTCTATTATTGTTAATTTCTCAAGACCTTGTAAATCTATATTTTCTTGGTACAGAAATCCTTTCAAGGATGTTAAGTTTGAGCAACTGCATATAGCCACATCTGTGATTGATGCTTTTAGGTATGATGATGATGTTGGGCCACTCCAGTGAGAACTTCTGAAATATTCTGGAAGATCACTCACTGCCACGTTATTAATGGTAAATTCAATTAGATAAAGGGGCAGATTAGGCAATTTGGTCAGGTTTGGGCAATCCTTAATTTTGATATATTCCAGAGATGTAAATGCATTTTCCGAGGCAGTAATCAATGTAATATTTACACTTCCTGATATGTGCAACTGGGTGAGATTAGTAAGACCAAATGATGACTCAAGTAGTGGTATTTCAAGTTCACCACAGTTTCCCATGGTAAATTTCTGAAGCTTTAGAGGTATAAGGTTGCCTCGAAAATCCACCATGACCAGCTTTGGGCTATTTATAATTGTTAACTTCTTCAAGGACGTTAACTTCCCAAATCCTTCTGTTGGCAACTGTAACAAATTCTTACAGTTTTTTATGGTTACTTGCTCAATAGCTTGTAAATCTAGGGGTTGTTGCTGCAGAAATCCATTCAATGATATTAATTTGGGACAGCCGCTAATTAGCACTTCTCTAAGCGATGATTTCATACATAATGGTGCTTGAGCTGTAATTCTAGACCCATGGTGCATATTTGGAAGGGAATTAAGTCCCACCCTATGTACTTCAAATTTGAAAAGAGAAAAAGGAATGGCTGGTAATTGGGCGAGGTTTCGACAATTATCAATTATAAGTTCTTTTAGATTTGGAAAGCCATTACAACTGTGTGGTCCTGCCCAAGATTCCCATTTTTGCATGCGGACACAATATAATCGTTCCAAAGTTGGAAAAGCACAATCACTACTTGTGCTATCACATGAATAGTCCACTTCTTTCACTTCATCCATTTTGATAAGAGAAAGTTCTTTCAGATGTGGTATTTGCCCAAGAAATGGTAGTGCTTCCCAAAGAGGACAATTAGCAAGTGTAAGGGATGATAGGCCTAGATGAGAAGAATCCCTCATCCAAATTGGAGATCTGTAGCCAGTATAACACTCGATTGTCAATTGTTTGAGATTTGGATGGGGTCGGAAGTTATCAATGACTTGCTCTAGGTTATCAGAATTGCTTCCTTCAGTCCAATAAAGAGAAAGTGAAATAAGACTTTCCTTTTTGGATAGGTTGGCATTCTTAGCTTCAATAGGATTTCCTATATTCTCAATTTTCTTAATAGAAAGACTTCGGAGATTGTTTAACATCTCTAGTTCATCTATATGGTGACCACTTTCCAGCCCAATGGTAAAATTTAACTCTTGAAGAGAGGTCAGCTTGTGTACTCTGTGAATGTTAAGCATCACCTGGTTGGGAAGGTTTATATAGCGTAAGCTAACAAGATTGGTCATTCTTGTTGTTTCAACACCCTCGTAATCTGGTTTTTGTGTTATTCTGGACATTTCTAGCACTTGCAGATGATACAGCTTATAAATTGAATCAGGAAGCAAATATCTAAATGATTGCCACACAAAAGATAAATTGACCTTTAGGAAGCGAAGGTGTATCAAATGACCAATCTCGTCTGGCAGTTCACATCTACCAATTCCATCTATGACCAATAAATACAAAGTTTCCTTAAGTGAACCATTTGGGGGAACAAATCGATCTCGAAAAAATATGTCATCTTTAGACATGGTTATTACCAAGGTGTGTAAATTCCTAAGATTGAATATCCTTTCAATTTTACTTTCATCAACTGAGACATGTTGTGCAGTGCTAGGTATAATATCATATTTTCCATTTGGTTCTACTCTGCAACATTCTCCTTCTGATACATTCTGTGCCAAATCATGCATCAAATCATGCATAACATAGACATCATTTTGTGAAGAATGCTGCTCAAAGAAAGATTTCCTTAAAAGGTGATTGAAGTACTCTTCTCCAATATCTTCTGGTCTTGCTCCTCCATGCAACCCTTGGCGTATGAATCCAGAGGCCATCCACATTTTGATCAACTCATCTTTGTCGAATTTGTAATCTTGAGGAAATATGCAACAAAATCTAAAGCACTCTTGCAAATGTGCTGGTAGATGGTGATAGCTCAATTTCAGCACATATGCCACATCCTTAGCTTGCTCTAAGTTGATCAGCGAATCATGATTCAAAATTCTGTTCCAGTAATGAAAATCCATGTATGAGTTCAGCAAGCTTCCAATCACCTTTGTTGCTAGGGGGCTACCTCGGAGCTTCTTTACAATATCATTTCCGATCTTTTGCAAATCTCTATGATTGTCAGGGTTATAACCATGAAATGCATACTTATTGAACAGCTCTAACAACTCTTGCTCTTTCAAGCCTTCTAATATTAGATTTCCTTGTTCCACATTTAACACACGAGCAAGCATGTCAGCCACTGATTTCATTCTAGTGGTGAGTAAAATTTTGCTTCCTTGTTGTACAAATTTCAAGGGAGCAATCAATTTCTCCCAGTCACACATTTTCTCATCATTCCACACATCATCTAGAATAAAAAGAACTTTCTTTGAAAGTACCATTTCCTTCAAGTTTATCTGAAGGCGATTTAATGATTCATTATCACGACATTTTTCCCCTAGTTCTTGGAGGATTTTTCTTGTTATATCTTGAACACTAAAGCTTGTGGAAACACAAACCCAAATTGTTTTGTCAAAATGGTTGTCCCTGCTAATCTCCTCAAGGATTAACTGTGCAAGAACGGTTTTCCCTAATCCACCCACCCCCACAATACATAAAGCAGAGATATTTCCATGAGATGTTGGTTTCTTTAACCATTCAATTATCATGGCCTTCTCAATCTCACGCCCAACCACTTTGCTTTTGGTTAAAAGGGAAGTAGTCTCTCGACTACAAGTGTAAACACTGTCATTATTTGGATTTGTAAGGCCGTGAACATCTAGTGCAGTAGCAAATTGGAGGAAATGGCCGACATCTGCAGCCACCCGATCTAACAGTTCCACAGCCTCCCTCAACCTCTTCAATGTATCTTCACTAATTTTAGAACCATTAATTTTTCTTTTCAGAGAACCAATTATTGATGTGGAAGATCCACTCACCTGATCTCGGATTTTCACCATGTCTTCCAGCTCCCGATATTTGAGTTCATCAAGCACGTCTTCAGCTGCTAAGAAAGCTTGTTTGAATTGCTCCAGCCAAACTTTCACCCCTGAATTCGGGTACTTCAATTTTAGCGCCTCGGCAACACCCATGACAACTGCAATCTTTGGAATAGCTGCTTTCACCCTACGTAGCTCAGATTCAGAATCGACTGGCAGCATACGCTCGACCAAGTAGGAATAAGCCGTGTCGACTAGGTTGCTAATGATTGCAGATCCCCACCATTCAGCAACGGTTGAAAGAGCCATCTCTATGGAAATTTTCTTCTTGTAACTTACTATTATTCTGCTTTTTTTTCGTTTTCGTTTTTTTTTTTCTAATTAGCAGGGGTTGTTGTGTACAAAACCAGAAAAAACACTAACAATTTGTAGTAGATTTTTGGATGAAAGATGAATTGAGAAATTGAGATTCCGAGATAAAATAGATTTGCTAACAAAGGAAGTCAATTACCAAAAGACAGATTCAATGAGAGAGAGATTGAGATCTGAGAAAGATAGTGAAACAGTAAAGATAGCAAAAGAGATAAAGTTTGTGGGATGTGTGGGTGTCATGCAACGCAAGTAAATTCCACCCGTTTTGAGTTGAAACAACATTATTGGCGATGAGATTTTCTGTGGCATGCACAAACTAAACATTATAGGTAGCAAATAATTGTAAGCCTATCCACCTTTAGAAAAACTAACGTACACAGTGACCCGATACACAGTAAATTAATGTGATATACAAATTGTTCTTAAGTAGAAGCACTGTGTATATTAAAAATTAAAATAATGGGAGACTTTTGTTTCGTCCCTTATGGGTTAAGTCAACTACTATGGAATCATTACCTCTACTCCAAATTCTCATTATTTCAATAACTTTTTTTTAAAGGTCATTATTTCCATAACTTGTGTGTTTACAAATGATATAATAAGTTCGTTGTTAAACATTTAAACATTCCACAGCATGGTGAATAATGTTGTATTGTTTGGTGACAAATAATTTTGCATTATTGGGTCTCATTCAAAAGTAGTGATGTTCTAGGTATCTAAAAAAATATTTAAAAAATTCTAAAAAATGAAAAATTTAGTCCGCAAGTACATTTACTGAAAAATATCGACTATTTGAACTTTGAAATCAAATATATTGTTCCATAGTATGGACCAATCCGCGCTATGCATAGTAATCTAAATTTCTGATAAATAATTTTACATCTTTTGTTTATGTCAGGCCAGCTGCTTTTTAGAATTCCTGTCAAAATTTCAGCTCGATCCGACGGACGGATCAAAAGTTACACCCTTTTTTCTGAAACATGCGCAGGCCCATATTGCATCAATTTCCATATAAATAATTTTTTGAGCCGTGCTATGCATAGTAATCTAAATTTCTGATAAATAATTTTACATCTTTTGTTTATGTCAGGCCAGGTACAACGATCCATCATTGTTAATTTTTTGAATTTTTTTAAGATGGATTTAAATTTTTTTTTGGTTGGGTCTAACCGGTTTTAAATTGAACCAAGCAATATATATTATGTCGTAATTTTAATTTTTTTTTCAAATGTTTGGTTCAGACGGGGGACGGGTATAAAAATTCCAGTTGGTTTGGTCTAATCGGTTTTAAAAATTCTAAACCAATCCATTTATCTGGAAAAACCGAACCATTTAATCAGAACCCTCTCGGTTCAGTTTATAACGATTAAATAGGACCCGATGAACACCCCTAATTATCAGTTATTATCCATCTGTTCTTACTGAATGACTAAGAAAAATCTGATACTTCTCAAAGATTTATATACTGGTCAAACTTTTGCCGCAATATATCCTGATTAGTAATAAATACTAATACCAGTATAATGCATGACTGATCTGGTATAAGTAGTTGGTATATCAATAGTGAAAAAGAGCACTGAGCACCTGTGCAATACTTTTGCCTTTGACATCTGCTATTTCTTTGAGCACATCAGATGTTAAAACTAAATTAGGGTAGAATCTGTTCTGGCCTCCTAAAGGAGAGTGTGCAGTGATAGTTATTCCTTTCTTTGTACAATATTCCTTTAATTTCTGTTGTTGCCATGCTGCATTCATCTCAACCTGAATCAAAATTAAGACATATTATTTTAGTAATCCAACAATAAAACCTTTTTAAGAAAATGAAATTTAGATTAAAACAATCTCAAATACATATTCATTTCTAATTAATTAAGAGTAGTTTAAATATGCCCCATTGATTTTGTGTGTCACTAATACCCCATGGCCTTATCTCTATTTTTAAAGTACAAACACTCGATTCGAACTGCTCAACATGATCTCCATATTAAAATGGCCTACAAACCAAATTTTTTACTAATTTTTTAGATAAGTACAAAATCAGAAGATTCTAGACCATCCATAAACAGTGATTTTGTACCGATCTTAAAAATTAGTAAACAAAATTCTAACAAATATAAAATTTAGACTCCAAGTACATTTTAATATGGTGATCATGTTGAACGGTTCAGATCGATTGTTTGGACCTTAAAAAAAGAGATAAGAATGTGGGGTCATAGTTGGGACACAAAATAATGGGGCATTTTAACCCTACTCATAAATTAATTAATTTACAAACTTGCACCAATATTAACATTACCTGGTTAACAGCAGGAGGTATCTTAGCAAACAGAAGCAACTCCTCAAGCTTATTTGCTGTGAAATTGCTCACTCCAATGGATCTTGTGAGACCTAGATTTTGGCACTCTTCCATTGCCTTCCACACACCTTTTAGGTCAAGGGGCATCACTTCCTCCCGCTTGAGCGGGAAGGTTACGGGCCCCGGCATCGTACTTATTGGCCAGTGGATCAGATACAAGTCCAGGTAGTCCATTTTCAGATTGCTATATATATGTTATCATGAAATGAATTCATCATAGTACATATCAAGAAGGGGGCATTTCATGTATATCCCTCAAAAACATCAAAATTACGTATTTCCCCCTCTAAAGTTCATAATATCATATTTACCCTTCTAAATTTAAAAACCTCACAAATTTACTCAATTAATCAATAACTGAAATTAATTATATTTAGTAATCTTTAAAATGTAAATCACCTAATCCCTCCCTCTCCTTCCTCTCCTTCTCCTTCTCCTTCTGTTGTATCGCTCCACCTTCCAGTAGCGGCGTAGCGCTGCCCTCTTCTCCATCGTCGCTTCACACAATAAATTAGTGACCAAAACAGAAAAAAAATACGGAGCTTCTCTCTAATTAAACATTCTCCTTCTCTTTGATTCTCCCGAAAATACTGCCATCTCCTATTTCATGATTTCACTCCATGTCACCAATAAACCTAACCCCTCTTCCCTCTTCTACTTCTCTTGTACCTTCAAAAATTCAGACAGTGAACTGTTTTTTTTTTCTAATAGTCTCCTCTCTTGTCACAACTCAAGAAAAAAGCTAAATGTTTTACCACGACAATAATTTCTTCCCTTTTCTGGTAGTTGTTGGGAACCGTGGAGGAAAGAAGAAATTGAAGAGGAATGGTGCAACTCGCAAGAAATCACCAAAGTTATGTTACAAATATCCATTAAAATCAAAAGGAAAAGTGAAATCAAACGAACTCCAAAAAAAGAGAAGAGAGAGATTAGGTGATTAATTTATTTAAGAGAATATTAAATATAATTAATTTCAATTATTGATTAATTGGGTAAATTTGTGGGTTTTTGAAATTTAGAAGGGTAAATATGATATTATGAACTTTAGAGGGGGAAATACGTAATTTTCTAAGTTTTTGAGGGGCTTACATGAAATTCCCCCTATCAAGAAAACCAATCATTGCTATAGAATATAGATACTTCAGTGTGTCAGTATGAGAATAAGCAACAGGGAAACATAATATTCATATCATGCCAGGTATAATTGTATGACAACAAGTTGTATCTTGTATCCATAATTAATATAAAAAAAAATTAGAATTTGCTTGGGGATCAAATTTTAAATTTTTTTGGGAAATTTTTAATAATTTTATATATATAGATATAGATATAGAGAGAGATGGCCGGTCTACAGTTCATCATAAAGTAAGGACTCTTTTTCACATGTTTTTTACATTTTTTACTATTTTTTTTAGATAGGTACAAAATTTCCTTTTTTTTTTCAGAAAATGCGGGACCATCAAGAAAATAGATATTTTCTACCCATCTAAAAAAAATGTAAAATTATTTTTGCACATCTTTATGCATTATTTTTCTAAAAAAAACGATTATTTTCAAAGAGATATATGACCTCTGTTTACCAACCCAAATTCAAATAAAAATCATCAGTTGAGATAACTAATTAACCCACAAAATTATAACAACAGAACTGAAAAAAAAGAGTTACCTGAGACTAGTTTTAATTGCAGAGAGCACCCGTTCGGGATGGTTATCGGTGCACCATAGTTTAGAGGTGATAAACACATCCGCACGGGACCCAATCAGACCGACCCGCACAGCCTCAGCGATGGCCTCACCCAAGGGACCCTCCGACCCATACGCACATGCTGTATCGAAGTGGCGGTATCCGATCTTTATCGCCTCTATGATGACCCCTTTTGCCTTATCATGATCAAACGATAACCCGGACGTGCCTAAGGCTACTATCGGCATGTCATGGCCTGAGCTGAGGGTTTTTAAAGGGATTTTTGTACTAGATTCTGAAGCCATCTCGGATATGATCTCTCTCTCTCTCTCTATCTCAACCACTCAACTTGAGATTGCTGGTGCTTGTTCTTGCTTTGTATATATAGAAAAAAAAAAGAAAAAGGTTGGTAGTATAGTAAACCTATGCAACAGATTTACCTAGGAAGTCTTCTAGAGGAAGGAATTGTTAAACCTATGCAACAGATTTCCTAAAATATACAGAGTGATGAATCATGCACTAACTCACTCGAAATTTGATTTATTTGCTATGCACTTTAGAAACCGTAGTACTGAAATTGCAAATTATTCAGAGTATCAAATCTTTCTCTGTCAGAATGCCCCCAAAAAATACAGGCTAGTTTTTAGAATTGATAAAATGGGACCAAGGACCTTGAATATTACATTTAATATATTTATGCGTCAGTGACCCGCTACACAGTTATGTTACTAAGATGCATGTCTCATAGGATCCCAACTTGTTGACCATAACTCATATAGGTCCTTCCTAGTAAGAGGGAATGCACCTCAAGGCGGCTTCTTGAAATCAAATATATGTTGGAAAGAAATATATATATATATTGTGACTTTGCGAGGACTTTTTTTTTTTATTGAAATCCGTAGACTATGAGAGGACTTGATTTGAAACAAGTACTAGTAGTCAAAAGCAAGATTGTAAGGTTAACAACTAACAAGACAGATATTTGATTTATAGAAGTATCAACGTTTACGGAATATAAATAAATGCTGGTTTATGATCAGGCGGAGGTACATTCAAGGAATTAATGGGGTTCAATGCAAGGCGGATTCAGGACTTTCGTTAGGGGTAAGAAAATAGCAGATCGGATTTAAATAGCTAATTGGATTCAAATTCATTAGCTAATCGGATACTAGATAAAAAAAATAAACAATACTCTAACTTATAATTTCTAATGCTCTGACATCTAATTTCCTATACTTTAACTTCTAATCCTAATTATCAACCAGAATTTAAGAAAAATATTATAATTTTAACTCTAAATTTAACCAAAATTACAAATTAAAATTCAGAGGGAGGCAAATAAAATTCCGGAGGGGGAGGGGGAAGGGGGGTTGCAAAGTTGGTCCGAACCTATAAATCTTCATAAAAATTCAAAATCTAGGAAGGAGCCCCCTTGGCTTAATGTAGATCCGCCCCTCCGTGGTTCAATCAACTCCAAATTAATTTTTAGTTTTCAAAATTTAAGTACTTGTATACGATTTTCTATAAAGTTTATAGTAAAATGTTATGGGTATAATAAAATTGATTCCATTAGTAGTATGAAAATTTTATAGAATGATCCCAGTCAACGTTTGACTCTCATAATTTAAAAGTCCGGCTCCGCCTCTGATTATAATTCATTAACAACTATATATAGCTAGGTTCATAATCTCAATTAACATAATCTTGGACAGATAACTCATAGATTCAAATTTTGCATAAAAGTTAATCTAATTTTATTAATTATCACAATTGAATTTTTAGTGCTGATACGATAATATTATTTTTGGTGGTGATTCAATGAAAAATATATATAATAATTTTACAATATTGTAATCCAAACTTTAGAATGTAATACACAGCCTGCCTCAATTACAGAGTGCACCAAATAACCAGCCCAACAAGGACAGCACGCAAGATCCAACACAGGCCCAACCTCACCAAATAACCAGGCCCACAAGACCCAACATAGGCCCAATCACTTTTATCGTTTTAAGGAGAAAAAATTGTGACTTACCTAAGGATGGTTTGTGAATTTTTAAGGAGAATTTCATTTTTGATTCAAAAAATCACCAAAATTGTAAAAACAAAAATCGAATATATGACTTCTCCTTAAATTACACGTCAGATATGAACCTAGCTAACTGGTATGAAAACAGAAGCCTCTGTTCCTCTCTTTTAATTACACATCTAAGATGTAACTTTCAGAAAAATGTACATAATATATTATAGTTGACCTTACATGACAATATTACAAATATAAAAATCCAACATTTACCTTCTATATATACACTGAAATTTTATTAATATCCAAAAAAAATATTAAATTTCAAAATCTAGACCCTGTTTGACAAGATTTTGAAAACTGCTCGAACCGCATATTTATTTCCTAGTTTTAAGCCGAATAACCGCAGATTTATTTCCCGGTTTTGAATTCCGAAACCAGGAAAAAAATTTCCGGTTTTGGTTTTGGAATTCCAAAACCGAATATTAAATTTCCGGTTCTAAGTTAAATTTCCAGAAAAAACAAAAAAAGTATCTGACACTCTGACAAAGATATTATTTAATAACTTAAAGAAATTCGAGAGTTTTTGTTTTTTTTTTGATAAATAGAATTTTCTGGATTTACTTAAAAGTGATTTTTGAACCGGGATCAATAATTCAGATTCAAAATATTTTTTTTCCAATAACACACAAAGAAATATTTTAATTTTTCTTACAACCACGAAAAATTCGGCCAGAAAAATGTTCCGGGTTATTTGTCGCAGTCTTTCTAATAAATCAAATTATATAGTTTATTTTCAAAGAAATATATAAATATTTATAATATATCAATAAAAAAATAAAAAAAATTTTTTTTTTTTTAAACTTAGAACCGGGAATATAATTTTTGGTTCCTCAAACAAGAATTTTTTTTCTAGTTTCGGAATGCCCTAGAACTGGAAACTTTTTTGGTGGAAAGTTTGTATGAAATTGGGAATTTAATCTCCAGTTTGGACAGATTTCGAAATTCCTCTACAACTTGCCCTACGAAAATGTTTATCTACTAAATTTTTCATTTTATAAGAACAACTTGGGATGGAATTGTAACATTTATTAATTAATTACCTCATTTCAACTGCCCCTACATGGCACAACATCTGCCCCTACATGCACTATGGACTCATATCTCTGGTTTAAGATCGAAACAGTTGATCTGAACAGTTCAACACTCGATGTTAACATGTACTTGCCTATCAAATTTTACATTTTTTATTATATTTTTACTATTTTTCTAGATGGATTAAAAAATCGCTTGATTGATTTGAAAATTATGAAGCATCCAAAATCAGTGATTTTCTATGTATCGAAAAAAAATAGTAAAAAGTTTCTAAAAAATGTAAAATTTAATCTATAAGTACATTTTCATATGGAGATCACGTTGACCAGTTCAAATCAACTATTTAAACTTTAAAAACAAAGATATTGATCCATAGCACAAACCAATTTAAACTATTCATAGTACCATAGCCTCACTCAGATACTACTTAATCACCTAGGTTGAGACAATTCAATTCCAGCACGGTTATAAGTCGAGTCGATGTACATGTTTGGTGCCTGTCGGGTGTCCAAGTTGGTCTGAATTCGTACCACCTCCACCTTTTGCCACTCCTCCCATCTCTCCGCTAGGCCGTCTCCTTCGAGCATCCGTACCACTTCTGACATCTTCGGCCTCTCCAGTGGAAAAGCTTGAATGCACAGCAAGGCAACTTGGATTAATGGCACTACCTCAATGTCATTGAAGTTGTTTATTCTCAGGTCGGGGTCGACTAGGATGTCGAGTTTTCTCTCCTTTAAAAGATTTTTGACCTATTTACAGACAAGTCAGCATGCTTTAATGGAATTATTGAAAATTACTTAGATTTTTCTTTAACATAGATGGCTATCGGTAAGGTTTTTTTCCATTAACATAACAGATAAGGATATGGGTAAAGACTATTTTGTACCCGTTATCTTATAGGGTAATTATTGTAAATAAAATTATATATATTTATATATATTTATATGGAAATTGATGCAATATGGGCCTGCGCATGTTTCAGAAAAATGGGTGTAACTTTTGATCCGTCCGTCGGATCGGGCTGGAATTATTGGGTCTCATTCAAATATCTCAAAGCAGCTCCCATCTTTTATTCTCTCCCATCCCTTCTCTTCTCTCTGTCGGTGAGCCATCTCTAAACCCCCTCCCCTTTTCTCTCACCACGCCCCCCCTCTCCTCACTCTCGCTGACCTCAGAACCCCACCCCCATTCACCCTCTCTCTTTGTTTCTCCTGGAGAAGAAAATGGAGCCGATCAAACTCTCTCCCACCCGCTCTTCCGCTGAAATTTTTGCCGCTGTCAGAGAGCCCGTACGAACGATGACTTTGCGCACCCACAAGTACAGCGGCCACGAGGCTATAGTCGCGCTCTCTCTAGGTCCTCTGACTTCTCTCCCTCTTCTATATCTCATTTATTTTCCTTGTGATTTCAGTGGCGAAGCTGCGCGCTTCTTGGCTTGGTGGTGCTCGGGATTAAGAGGAAGGCCGGACCCGAGGTCAGAGAGCATCATAACATTGGTACCGACCACCACTCGTCAAACATTTGGAGAAAACAAATTTCGGTAATTCACAAATCCTCATTTAGTCATCTATTTTTCTGTGTTGCCTTGTGATGACCCGAGTGCATCGACCCTTTTGACTTGAATGTGAAATGCTTCATATATTTTGTTAGTTATCGGGTTCTCGTATCTAATTTCATTTAGGTGTAGTTGTTAATTGCTTGGTTGTCTTTCGAATATGAAATCGAGTATTGAATTGAGCCATTGACATGTGAATTATCAGAAAATTTCTTATGATTTTTCGTAAGAGTCGAACCCCCTTCTCTCTGTTGTAAATTGTTGTCGATTGGTTGTCGCCGCTAATTTACTTGTGAATTTGGAATGTTGATGTGAACCATTGTCATCCTTAAATTTCTGACTTTGGAATTCGAGACCCGATTCAGACCTTGACTTGTTAAACTTGTTTGAAATCCCTTAAATTGTGAAAATGATCGAATCTGAACTTTTGTGTTATTGTCTATTGATGCAATGACTTTGAATGTCTGAAATTGATTAGTGCGGTTGCGTCCAATTTTAACCGCCCTTGCATCTTAAATTTCCGTTACGGCTTGAGTGCCTTGAATCGGTTGAAACTTGTGCTAATTTAAAGTTGCTTCTTTTGTTGATTTCTTGCTTGCTTCTAAACCAGTGACATGAATTGTTCATGCTATGTCTAAAATAAATGAGCATAATGATTAATGTTTCTGTTGGTGCTGCTTGATCCGAGCTTGGCTCTAAATCCTTGATAAATGTATGAACTAGCAATTAAACACCTCATTACACTTGATTTGTTGTTATATAAGAGTTGAATTCTTTGATACCTTGCTCTAAATTGCATCTTTACACCTACCTGCACACTGGTATCAGTTAATACCAACATTTCTGGTATACTGGTATGCGGTTCTGAGTTTACAAGGTCAATTCTGTAATTTTTCAGCGTTCTGCACAGTTCTGTGTTATTTTGCAACATCCCAGGGTCTTATCTGTAAAATTCCAGTGTTTTGTACAGCTCTTAGTGGATTCTGGTAAATAACAGGGTTGTAATGCAAAACTTCGGGACTGACAGGGTTCAGGGACCAAACTGTGACAGAAAATAAAACTTGTTTAAAAAACAGTCCCTGAAGAGGGACCTCTTTGTGACAGGATATAAAATTTGTATGATAAGTCTTTTCTAGTGGGAATTTCATAGAAATATTAGTTTTAAAATGTTGATAACGTGAGTAATAGTTTGGAACTGCAATTTGAATTCAAGAAAAGATTATTTGAGGTATAATTGATATTTCTTCTTCTTTTTCTTTTTGTATAACTAGTTATTTGGAAATAAAAATGAAAGTGCTCAAGTGTTGTTAAATAATTAGACATTTGAACAACTCAAAACTCCAAACAAAACAAATTGTAAATAACAATTGTAACGTTAATGTATAATTACTAACCAAGAATAATTAGTATAACTAATTTATTATAATTATAATATAATTTATCTTAAATGCTTATCTAGTATTTTGATATGTTAATGTTTATTCTTATTACATATACACACAAGTATAATGTATAGTCTGATGGTATGTATAAATAATTCTTCATCAAAATAAACAAGTGACACATCATAAATTATTGTTAGTTATTTTTAAACTTATAAGTAGTATATGAAACACATTAAAATAATTTAATTACAACACACCGTAGTTAATTAGGATTTAAAATAATAACCATTTTAGTTTACGTACTTTTACCTTACGTATTTTATCGTAAAATACATAATAACATCATTTGAGTATTTAATTAATTAGTAAAACAGTTTATCTTCAAATTAAATATAACGAATATTTAAATTACGTTAGTTTAGTTTAAACTAAGTTAGACCAAATTTCACGCTCAATCGGAATCGAGTTAGATGATCGAACTGATTGAGCGTAAATTCAAACCGTAGTTAGTTAATTAAATTATCACATTAGCTAAATAATTAAATGGGAAAAAGGGATACGATTGATTAGTTTAGTATTTAATTAATTGACGTCCAAATGACAGGTCAGCAGACCTACTTTGATTCCGATCCGTGGATTGATCCCGCTGACGGCTATACCGGAGCTGGTGAGGATCGTGCGGATTTCGGAGATTGCTAGCGCTTGCGTACGACCACTACTTGCCATACAGGTGATATATCTAGATTATCTTTTCGTGGCGTACTCTTACCAGTCGACCACTTGACCTGACATTCGCACCTTTAATTTTGTAGCTGCATTGGAGCATGTTTAATTCTTTCTGAACTGTAATTTAGGATTTGCATAATCCCTTCTAAATAAAAATTTACTGCTTTCTTAGGAGTAGAGTAATTTAATTAATATTATATTAGATTAGGATATTAGTTGTCCTATTATCGTAGAGGACAACATAGTATTTTAATTAATTATGTGCTTAGGGAGAGTGAGTAGAAGACCGAGTGACTGCGTTCCGGCTGGTTGGTATGGAACTGGTTGGCTCGTCAGCCATTGAGTCGAGGGACCACTTGGTTTCTCGGGTGGTCTTTTAGGAATACTATATTATTATATGCATTAAGTTGGTAGTATATGCTTTTTCATCCATTTTATTGTGGACCGATCTCGAGCCCAGAGGCACGAAAACGATTCGAGCTATGTCTCCCCTACATTACGAGCTATCAGTCTAGTACGATTTACCTCATAGCCCCAGGTCGCGTGTTGGGACCGTACGCCTCTGGAGGTCTCATACCCGGCGAGGATGACACGCTCCGGAGGGTCTCATGCCCAGCACGCCAGTGTGCTATCCTGGGGGTGGCATTGTGATGTAGGCTGGGGTGACACGTCACTAGAGGTCGCATACTCGTCCTGGATGCCACGCTCTAGTGAGTCTCATGCCCGGCGAGGATGACACGTCACTAGGGGTCGCATACTCGGCGAGGATGACACGCTCTAGTGGGTCTCATGCCCAGACCTGCGGTAAAAGGGTCTCACGCCTTTGAGGGTGACATGCCTCTCTGATTCATGTCTATGGCCAGACAATGGAGGCCTCCTTGCTCATGAGGAAACGGATTAATTTATTCTTACGTCTTGCATGTATGTTTTCTCCTATTGGTTTATATTGGTTTGAATATATGAATTTAAATTGGCACGGCACGGGGTGATATTATCCGTATTATTATTATATTAATTTGTACACATAGTACTATTGTACGGGACCCCGATTGTATATAATATATCATTCTGCTTGTATTTTATTTTGGAAATTTTTGGCATGTTGGCATAAT
Organism: Carex parvula; assembly: GCA_025461045.1. Classification (NCBI taxonomy): domain Eukaryota; kingdom Viridiplantae; phylum Streptophyta; class Magnoliopsida; order Poales; family Cyperaceae; genus Carex; species Carex parvula. The sequence goes on along the minus strand of JAJGRW010001792.1, from coordinate 61,170 downwards.
AGGATAATCGCATTATTTCATCTACTATATGTATTTTTTCTTTTGTAGATAATATGATAGGTTTAATTACTGCAGCATGTGCATAAAAACAAATGAATCATTTATCGAATTTCACGTAAATTTCAAATTGAAATGTGCTTTGACTTAGAGGATCCCGGGTCACATACTGGGTGATCATTTGCTCACCCACATTTGGATATGGGATTTCAGGTACAAGGACTGGCGATCCACAGCTGGAGACGTCAGGAGTTGTCCCCGATGACCATACCATTTGAGATATGGGATTTTGGTACCCGCAGTTGAGTACCCGCATCGTACCCGCAGTTGATTCTTTTCCCAATTAACTTCCATAACGGTATAACTAACTTTGTCAATCATTAAACCACCTTGAAAAACGTGTAAAAGATGAGTCCAGTTTTTTTCTTTAAATACTTGATATCTTAAGTATAAATACTTGATGAATTATATATGAATATTTAATATCTTAGGTATGAATACTTTCCATATTTGAATATTTGATACTTTGAAAAACGTGTAAAAGTATATCATCATGGATCTCATTTGAAAGAGAAAATTGTGTAGAACACGTTTGTAGTTTTAAATTTGTAAAATTCCTCATAGATCGTCCCAAAAATTGATTAGATTGAACGGAAAAAAAAAACCACCTTGAAAAACGTGTAAAAGATGAGTAGGTATTGTGTCCAGTTTTTTTTTAAATACTTGATATCTTAGGTATGAATACTTGATGAATTATATATGAATACTTGATAATTTAGGTATAAATACTTTCCATTTTGTATGTGAATTAATTTAATCAATGAATGTAGCACTGGTGGTGTGATCCACGTGACTTTTTGGTTGTGGTCCCCAATGCAGTCTGACAGTTATAAAAAGTTGCGGGTACGGTTATTTAAGAAAAATTCATATATCATATATGTAGTTCATTGTATAGATATAAATACTTGTCTTGTATAGGTATAAATACTTCACAATGTTACTATTAATACTTGTGAAACAAAATTACAGTTTTGGAAAAGTTACGGTTCCCAAAAACAGTTATGATAGTTAGGTGCGGGTACAATGCGGGTACTCAACTGTGGATACTCATATCAGCTTCCATATATTTTACCCTTCTACTTTTTCTCTCTTTTCACTCTCAATTAATAGAAAAGTTTAATAAGGCAAGAGTAAAAATAGGAAGGTACTTCCTAAAGAAGAAAATCTGCTCGGATCTCATACCTAGTTATGCTAATGCAATTTTAATGGTGACATAAACTTGATGAAGTGATATTTTCAGCACAACTAAAATGTTTTTTTCAGAATCTCCATTCCATTATTAAGCACGTTGATGTCCTGATCCGCCAACGGCTACGATTGAAAGATGAAATTTCGGATTTAATATCGGCCCTCCAATCACATAATCTGTCATCTTTTGATTAAATGCATCTTTTTTATGTGTAGAAGTCTCAAATTAGTTAGAGATGTACTCGCCACACATATTGTCACAAGTAATGCCAAGAATTGAGAAAATGGAATTAGCATTAAATTTTTGTTACCATATCTCTCTCCAGATTTGATTGGCGCATACAAAGATTAATTTCCGATTTTGATAGCATGTCTCATTTCCGAATTGCCTACCTCTTATTCATTTTTGGAAGAGAACAAAAAAGGCATATTATTGTTTATTCCCTAGCAGCTTTCCACATTTAATTTAATTGAATTATAACACAAAAATTGTGTATGCACTGACATGCAAAGAATGTTGTTGTATTAAAACAGTCATTTGTTGTTGTTGTTTTTTTTTATTATTATTTATTAGTTGCATCTCTATTCAATCTTAATGTTAAATCTTATAATATATGTTCCGTTGCAACGCACGGGTACGATACTAGTAAAGTGTTATTTTAAAAAAAAAAATTAGTTGAGCTGAAACTATCACTTAATGAAATTTAAGTCACCATTAAAATTGCATTAGCAGAACTTGGCATGAGATTCGGGTATTTGAATTTGAGCACCTCAGCAACACCCATGACAGCTGCCATCTTGGGAAGAGCTTCATTCAGTCTACTTAGCTGGCATTCAATATCGGCTGGCAGCATACGCTTGCCCATGTACGAGTAAGCCGTCTCGACGAGTTTTTTAATAATAGCAGATCCCGCCCATTGAGCAACGGTTGTAAGAGCTAACTCCTTGGAGATTTTCTTCTTCTAACTTACTATCTCTCTGCATGCAATCCTAAAATAGGATTGCAATCCTCGAATTCATATGGTTACTGTACAATTATTCTGTCTTTTCAAATTACAATTGCGTAACAAAATTTGGATATATATTTCTTCAATTAAAACTTCAAGAAGAATAATTGTCCAAAAATGCCTCACCGATTTCTAACTGAAACAAGAGTTGCAAAAGAGTACATTTACTCCTATGGAATTAAAGACAAAATACTAAATTGTTCAAAACATCAATTTTCTAAATTCACAAAAACTTCAGCCTTTTTCTCCCAGAGTGCTTATATTAAATCTCTGCTAAATCTTCAACTTCCATAATTGGTCCAGACCCGGTTGTGGGATCATAATCCTCTTCCTCTGTCATCACTGTACCTAAAACTGGTATTAAAATCTTAATATGCAAACGAAGAATAAGAGTAAGGTTAAAGCATATTTTGTCACATCTACTCTTACACCACAAAAAGCTAAAACATAATTTTGGCAGTTATACAATGAACATATATAATTTAAGTTTGAATCCCTAAAACACAATCTATTTGTCTCTAACCAAATAACCCCATAATATTGTTCCTTTAACTAATTCAATAAAAGGTTTATCTTTTGAAGGAATATAAGCATCTAATACTATAAAACATTAACAGTTTCACAATTAAAAACAAAAACCATTAAAATTTGCTATCCAACTCCAAATTTCAAAAACCAATAGACAAATAACAAATAAATGATTTGGAAAACATATACCTAATTGAAACTTTCTTTCTTGATTTCTCTATTGCGTTGTCTAGGCTACCCCTGCAACACTCGGGATGTCCATTTGAGCACCACCAGAGACAAACATGAGTGCCCTTGACTACTGATCCCAATTGTTCTCCCATATCAGGAAATGGAAACCCATAACTGTGCATGCTAAAACCTGGAGTATTGTCACAAGAATTAGGTAGGAATCATAGATGATGACTCAAAACTTCAAATGCAATGAGTGGTAAAACTTCATAATGATTGAAAAATAATAGGTCTGAACAACTGGATAAACTGGCATGTCACTAAATAAAATGGTTTGAACTTTTAAATCATGGGTTGGAGGTCAAGCCAACCAACACACTTTCAAATCCCTGTATATATTACGGAAAATTTTCCCACTGTGGTTTTCGAACCATGACCTCTCACATGGGACCCATGTGCCTTTACGACTAAATCAAAGACATGTTCTTATTTGAAAAAATGATAGAGAACACAAATTACGTTATATGGTGTAATCATCTTAGAAATCCTTAATGAAGTGTCAGAACATAAATTGATCTATTTGACCAAAAAAAAAAAAATTTGAAAAAAACCAATGAAGTGGGCCAGAAATCAAACTACCGAGAAGCTAAACTAAATTCGAACTAAATACATTTTTAGTTGGACAACAATAAATTAAGACTCACAGGAAGGAAGGTGCCTGATTGTAACTTCTTCTTATGGCATTTTATTGAAACTAATTTGATGAATGAAATTGAACTTGCAGAAGAAACAAGGGGAGAAGTTTGATCCGTTATTGCATAGCAACAACACACAAAGGAGTGTTGCATCATAATGGATCATACCAGTCCCCTTGTTTCTTCTCAGAGTTTGCAATCAATCGCGAGATGAGAGGCTGGGATCGCCTGCCGCTGCAGCGCTCATTTTAGGGTTGGGGCTGGGGAAGAAATCGCGTGAGAGATGGGGAGCGCTGGGTTTCACATTCCTAATTCAATTGCTCTTTTTCATGCTGGGCTTTGGGCCTACTCAAATCCAAATTCTACAAGATAATCTTACATACATGCTACCACCAGATAGAGAACTTCAAAAGGATCAACAACAAAAATATATATACACACACTTGCGCACGCAAAGAAAAAAAAATAATTAAGGAGTACTATACAGAGTTGCAAATTTTTTGAAAAAAAAAAAACAATTGCTGATTGTTTGATATATTTTAGATAGTATACAAAGAATAAAAAATTATAACTACATTGAACGATGAAGATTAATTTCATTGCTTCTGTTAGGGGCAGAGACTAAAAATATATGGGAGTCAATGGACACATTTCTGACATCCTAATGCAATTTAGATCCTCCCCGGTACCGTAATAGGGAATCTTTTACAATTACTAGATCTTGACCATTCTTTTTAAATTGGCACAAATCTCAAAGCCCAATAATACTGCCCCTGCACTAGCCCGAATCTCAAAGCGGCTGGGACTTAATCTCAAACTATAAAGTGAAGGAAATCTTTTACAATATTGGAGAGGATACTTGTCCCAGCCTAATGCCCCAAAGTTCAGGTCTTTTGTGAATTTCCGCAGTGCATTATATTTTTTTAATTTATATGGTTCACACATATATTAATCAAGAGAAACCAACAAGTAATGTTAATACACTTTTTAGTACCGCGTACAAATTTTGATGCACTGAAATTAATGCACCCTAAGCAATTAAAAATGATATCAAAATCCTAATTACATAAATGCTACATCAAAACTGCAACATAATTACATTAATAACAAACCAACGATTAGCCTTAAATTTTTTCAAAATGGGTTTTGTTTCAAATTTATCAAAATCTATTAAACTCTGGATTTGTTTATTACTCTATTAATTTTCCTTATGATCGTATGGAAAATAAATAACAATTCAATTTTGTCAAAGAAACATGATTTTATTTTGGGTACGTATATTATGAAATATATATTTTTTTAAAATATGTCCCCTGCGCTGCTAATGTACAAATTGTACTTTAGAAATCAATATACATCAAAATTTTGATATAAATTAAATTTGTTAAACTTTAATTAATCAGACATTAGGGAAACAATGTTATGTCTTTGTCTAGGCAAACCTGCAACACTGGAGATCTCAAGTTTGTGCTTTTTTCAATTGTTCCGCCTATAACAGTAGATGGAAACAACATCCTGTTTTTCACCGAAAGGGATTAATTAATTGGGTAGTCACATCAATTTGTGCTAAGAGAAAAGAATAATGCATTATGAGTTTCCAAAAAAGTATAATGAGTATAATTACTCCTGAATTAATGAATCCAGACTGAGCTAGAAAACTTGGGTAAAGATATTGACAGCGTGGTTTCTGCTTCATACATTGCATAGACAATAGAGTCAAAACAGGACTTTATATGACTCTTGTGCTGCATTTTGTAAAAACTACTCTGTCAATATCTCTACTCAGATAATCTGAAGCCTTGCGACTGGGGTACACGTTTAATAATTAACCTACCCACTACTGTTGAGGGTAATCGGATCACTGAGTGAGAAGGGCCCCGCATCGCCAGAACAGGAGAAGATACGCAGGGGAGCAACTGGAGAGCATCTGCTGTGTTCTGTAGCAGATCTATTGGGATATATCAACGTATTCTGCTGATTTGGCGCGTTCTGTATTTTTCTCTTCTCGAAATCCTCAAAATTCATCAGAGGTTCCAAAAATTCTCAAATTGTGATACAAGAAACAATCTTGGAGCTTCCTAGGATCGATTGAGATCGATTCAGAGAAGAAATGAATAGAAAGAAGGTGAAATTTTGGAATACAAGGTAATGAACAGTAATAAGGAAGACGAGAAAAATTCTTTCAATTTGTATTATTCTTTTCATAATGAAATCCAGAGTTACATTCGCCTCTTATAGACGATAAAAACAATTCAGATTTTGCTAAAAATCACAAAGAAATGAATCCTAATAACTCTCCGGCCGCTCGCCACGTCAGTTGCCACGTCTGTGGAGCTGCTTATTTTGGCTCAGCAATTGCTTCGCTGGCCTAACTCACTGAAACGCACGCTTCAGCTGACTTGAGGGGCCCCTTGTCAGCAATAATACCCTCTAATGATCCCTGACCTTCATTTAACCCTTGGGACCCGCTAGCAGCCACTCTCTTCTTTAATTCCACCTGACATCACCCTCTGACAAGCCTGCTCACTGCCCCTTCTTCCTTCTTCTCCTCCATTAGCCCAACGGCTACTCCCAATTTCGCCAAATTCAATTCCACTCGTTGCAAATTACCACAAAATTGAAATTGGATTCATAACAAACACACTTTGTTTGGTGGCTATTAATCGCTAGAGGTTCACAGTGCAAGGTTATAATTAGGTCTCTCTAGACTTTTAATCTGACTCACAAGCACTAGACTTGATCTTGTTGTAATCTTGTTGGAGTTGACTTCAGATTCATTGCCACCTGAACTGATTAATAGCAGTCAAAAACCACATGAGAAAATATACAATAACAACTTGATATAATCTTGTGTTCTTCTTCAGTTTGGACTTGATACAGGCACACTGTCTCTCGTGTTCTTCTTACGAATAAATTGATCCTATCTTAATTTATTCATTAACGAAACATAGATTAGTCCAGTTGAAATAAAGAGTGATACTGAGAGAAATTAAAAAATTGGTATTGTTGACTATGCTAAAATCTGGGCCTGGGTTATTGTTAGAAGAATTTAGTTAAAAATCACCCAAGATGTCTCCTAAAATAACTCAATACTTCAAAAAGCAGTGACTGGTACAACTTCAGAATGACTGAAAACTGATTGATCTGAACACTGAATAAAAATTGTCATGTCACTAAATAAATTGGTCTCAAGAACTGAAAAATGATAGATTGCTCTCAAGAAATAAATATGTATCATAGTAAAGCTAAATTCAAACTAAATACATTTCATTAAGAGACTCAAAGATTGGAGGATTCGTCACACATAACTGGTAGCTCACCTATACCAGTAGAGGGTCCATCAAGCTAAAATTGAGTTTGTGATTCAGGTGGTACACCATTTGTACCAGTAAGAATCCTGAAAAGCTCCCTGAACAGGTACTATGCTTTTAAGAGTCATAGTTCATTCCTCCTTCAACTTAATTAAACTAAATTCTGGTTCTGGACTAACAACCATAATCCTTGAGACCTTGAGCAAATTTTGTTGGGGTCCCAATTGCTAAAGAGTTAATGCAAGCAATATAAAGCAATTATGGAGGGAGAATAGTATCATTGTCGACAATGCAATATATTCATTTCTGGACTACATAGTGTCGAAGATTTAATCTAGTTCTTCAAGATTTAAAAAAAAAAATAGAAAACATATTTGCATTAACTGCTAATTTTAGTTGCAAAACTTAAAGTAAACAGTTTTGTAGTTCTCCTTCAAATCAAATAAACATTTATATGGCCAAGATATCCAATTAAGGACAAATCTGTAATAGGAAAGGATTACCAAAAAAAAAAAAAAAACCAATGAACCTGAAATGCCCTCCGCAACCTTAAATTAGTAAACTAGGGTACAGTAACTCAACCTGGTACACTGACATGTACCACTACTGAAGAGAAAAATGAAACATAAAAGATAAGATCAAAAACATTTAATCTAGTGAAAACAGGTTCTTTAACAGACAAATTGCACAACCTTATGTCAACTAGAGCTGTGCTTGAATTAAACCTTAACCCCTTCACTTTAGCAGTTTTGCACATTGGCCCTTTTGAATTGCAGATATTATCTTTTATCATTTTGTCTCAATTGGTCATATATATAAGCATCAAATATACTATTGTTGAAACAAATGTTGTACCCAGATAAAACTTCAAATTTCTATTTCCAACTTATACCATACTTAACTTTCTTGTTATTTTTTTTGTTTCACTATTTCGCATTGAATTGTTAATTGTTTAATATACACTTTTCAAACTTTTTAAATAACCCTCCTCTTGTCCGGGCTTGGGACCGGCTACATCATTTAGATATAGGCGGAATTAAAAGTTTGAAATGTTAGTATCTCTCAAATTTAATTTAATTTAAAAAGAAATATAACAAAAATTAATGTGTATTGATTTGAGCTAATTTGGACATGCAGCAATTAAGTGCTCGAAAATTCATAATTAATTGAAATTTCCATCTTATAGTAAATTTGGTTCGTTATATAATTAATTGAAAACTGTAAATTGGACCTGTAAGATTTAATTTCGAGGCTCCTCAAACAGACCAAATGCTCCCCAAATGTAAGGGAAGTGAGTGATTGGCACCCCTTTATAACCAAATTTTCTAAAGCCACAAAAGAATGCAAGTCCAAAGATTCCAAACTGGAGATGTAAGATATCTCTAGATAATGCAGAGAGCTAAGCTCATGAAAAGCTAGTACTTCACCCACCTTAAGGCTCGAACAGTTATCCAGGATCAGCCTGAACTTTAGTTTGTCGAGGTAAATGAACTCATGGTAAACCATTGATTTAATAAATCGAGTATTTTCAATTGATATATAAGAAAGTAGAGAACTGTACGGAAGCGGTGGTAGTTGAAAAATTAGTGGACAATCTTCTATTATGAGACTCTCTAGAGAAGGAAATCTCTCAAATACCTCATACGTAGCACATCCTGAGAGAGGAAGATATACTAATTTAGTGCAACCTTCAATTGTGAGTTTTTTTAGTTTTTTGAAGCAAAGAAATTGTTCATGTTGGTCACTCCACACCCATTTTTCGAGATCCGGCATATCTATGATCTCCAACTCTTCCAAAGATAAAAATTTCATGCTTCGACGAGTACCATAGCACTGGGGTCCAATTTCCCTCAAATCAATACACATTAATTTTTGTTATATTTCTTTACTATAACCTGTAAGACATGTTATAGTAAATTTGGTTCGTTATATAATTAATTGAAAACTGAAAATAAAAAATTTGAAGGTTTGGTGAACCTATGAAAAGGAAATCTGAATTTCTGTTACACGTAGCGACAAATAAGAGATGTCCTGAGATAAAAGGGAACTAAATGGGACCCGCTGCTCAGTAATCCAGCCACTGCTTGGTCACTTGTTACTAAAATTTGGGCCAGATTGCCCCTTCGCACGCAGGTTCTGGAGGGACCTCCTGGCTAGACACGATATCAGAGTGTTTGGGGCGTTCAAATCCTTAAGATCTGGTCCAGTCCAGCCAGTCGTTTGATGCGGCTAGAAAGATCTTTTTGGGGGGTGGTTTGGACAGCAGGAGTTTGGACTCTTTGGAAGGAAAGGAATAGGAGGTTCTTCTCAAACAAAAGGAGACCAGTGAATCTATTGTTAAATGATACAACTTTTGATAATTTATCATGGACACGCTTCATATAGAAATGAGGGAGGTGCACCAGATGCGGGTGCATACTGCACAATGCTGGTGGCATTGGTTGCAAGTTAGTTACAATACCGACTGTGTACTTTTTCCTTTTTTTTTTCCTTTTTATGGAGGGTGAATTTTCTAAATAAATTGTGTAAATACTACTCTTTTTTTAATCAATATATTTGTTAGCGGCAATCTTTGCCGCTAACCATAAAAAAGAAAAATTGGCCAGATGGAAAATGCTACTTGGATTTAATTATTTTGGGCCTACTGAAATTGAAAAATGTTGGATTTGAAATTTAGGGATTGACGAGTCCATTATATTCGTTGAGAAAAGTGACGGGATCCTGGAAAATATTTATAGACTAAGAAAACTAATAATAACATCTGATTGTAAAATAGAAATAAACTTACGAAATATTTGATATTAATATTATATAGTTCATAAACAATGGTTTATATGCATTGTCACGTTTGTAATTTTTATAAAAGTTTAGAACAAACATAATTTATATACTGTTCTAACTTTTTTGGATTTACAATTTTTTTTTAGTAAAAGTTGGAAGTTAAGCTACCAAACTATTTAATATCTACAAAGGATTTGTCCATCCGGGTTTCGATCCTGCAACCTCATGCACGGTACTAGGATATTGTTTTTGTCACTATATTAAAGGCTGGTTCTCTAGATTAACAAATTTAATATTCGATAAGCTATATCATTTGTAAAAAGGTTATACTTATTGCGTTTTATTTATTTTATTTATCAAATTTTCTTGTTTTCAGTTATTTCTCAGCAAAAGTTCTACAAATTTCTCAAATTGCAACCAAATTGAAATTAAGGACATTACACACTATGTTTGGTGGATATTAATCACTAGAGGTTCATTGTGAAAGGTCGTAATTTGGCCTCCAAATTTGAATTTGTCGTAATTTGTTTGAGTTGACTTCACAATACTGCCACCTGAATAATAGCAGTAAAAAAACCACATGATTGAGAAAGGAATCAGTACATACAACAACTTGATCTAATTAACCTCATGTTCTTTCTAGATATCAGTCCAGTTGAAATATATTAATTCATGAATGAAACAGATATCAGTCCAGTTGAAATACAGCTTGTAACTGAGTGAAATTAAAAAAATTGTACGGTTGACTGTATACTAAAATTTGGGGTATTGTCAAAATAAATTTAATTAAGAATCACTGAAGATGTCTTTATAAATTACTAAAAATTCAAAATGCAACGACCGGTACAACATCAAAATGACTAAAAATTGAAAGGTCTGAATGTTGGAGACAATTGCAGAAGTGTTCAAGAAATAATTTTGTCGAACACCTTGTGGACGTACGCCAATATGTGACCAATTGGAGAAAAATGGAACACACACAAAGAAGCCAACCACAACAAGCAATCAAGCACAAAAAATAAAGAGACACACAAAAAAAATCAAGCAATCAAGCACAAAGAGAGACACAAGATTTTTCGTGGAAACCCTTGCTGGAGAATACCACGGGAGCACGGCACAAAATCACTATATCATGGAGTCTTTACAATACAACAAGATAATATAGCCAATCACACTCTCTCACACTATCTTACAATATCATACACTAATTTGAGATTGCCTGGTGTATTTTGGTGGGATTAAAACAAGAGAGCAAACCCTTAAAAAGCTTGCAAAAGAGGCTTTTATCCTTTTCTCTCTTCAATTTCCTTTTCTATTCAAAAATGTTATTTCCGTGAAAAAGCTAATGGTCTGAAGCGCATTTCTTTTGGCATCACGATATTCAACACTAAAACCTGAATAAATTGTCTTAATCAAGTGCCAGATAATTTTGCTGAAACATAAATTGGTCTACTCAATAAAAAGTTGAAAAAAAAGCCCAGTAAACTTGTACAATTACACCAAAAAATTAAGCTAAATTCGAATTAAATACATTTAGTTAACAGAGATTGGAGGAGTAATCACAATTTTAATTGTATTAATATATGGAGAGAGGAGAGAGCATCCCATTGTTTTTATTGAAGTCAAAACATTTCACAAAAAATTAATAACACTCCTCTTGTCTTGGTTTGGGACCGGTTACATCATTTTGATATAGGCGGAGTTAATTTGAAAATGTGTTATTATCTCTGAAATTTCAATTTAAAAATAAATGTAACAGAAACTAATAAATTGGGAACAAGGAGAGATATATACCTTCATGAATAAACCACAGTGGCAGTTATTTGTATCTCGTACAAGGTATTTATGTAATTACATTTTTTCCATGTGCTTAATGAAGTGGAGCTTGCATAATTTCATCGTCTACTTCTTTGGTCGACATTGATCACACCTATACAACAGCAATGTGGCACGTACTTGTTGGTGGGGTCAATGTTTGTGTCAAATTTAATAGAACAAATCAAGAACACAAAACTCCCATGAATCTCCCTTCCCTCCCTTATTTTTTATATCACAGAATTGTTTTTCTTACATACTACCCTCTCTATATAGAGAGTATTTTATATCTATCATAGGGTTACAGCTCACCTCTATTATCTTAGAAACAAATCATAATTCAATCTAAACTTGGAAGTAAATTACACACCTATCAATTGTGACAAATAAAGGAAATGCAGAATATTTTTGTCCAGCCGTATAAACCAAGAATATATGTTGCCAAGAATCTATGTTGCCTTTTTTCTTCATTTTCTTCTGGATCGGATGTGAACGTTGTTGTACGTATTAGCTTGTAACTTCAACAGTTTGTGTTTGCATGAGTCATCTACAAGAAGTTACACAAGACCAACGGTTGCAAATGAGAACTTAATCAATTGCAAGAGCCATTGAGAGGATTCAAAACTTGAAATAACATAGAGCATGGAACAAACAAAAACTAGGCAGGAAATATAATCATAATAACACTTACGAGGAGGATTCAATTACAGACATAGAGCTGTCCCTTATAATGTTTTTAGAAGTCAGCGAAGTAGGCAACTCTGGGATTTCTTCCAGCAAAGTAGCTTTGTAAATGTCAAGTTCTTGAAGGGCAGTGAGCATCCCCATTGTACCAGGCAATGACCGCAGCGAGCTTGCATCACAAATGAGCAATCTCTTGAGGGTACTACTGTTTTGTAACAACCATTGCTCTGGCAGGGCCTCCATCCCTGAACACTTGCCAACTGACAGAGATCTTACAAATCTTAGGCATCTAAGTGGCTCAATAAGAAGGAGACAGAGGTGATCAATTTGTAGAGAACTGATCTTTAAAGGGACCAAGTTGTTTCCTTGGTTGACAGTATGTGCTTGTGGCATAGATGAAATTTCAATGAGCTTGTCGCATCCATGGATTACCAGTTTTCTGAGCGATGTAAATGCATTTTCAGAGGAAGGGATACAAGTAATATTTGCACTGTTTATATAAAGCTCAGCAAGTGTTGAGTGCTGTGATGCTGACTCTAGCAATGGCACATCAAGTTCACCACAGTTTCCCATTGAAAGATATTCTAGTTTCGCAGGTAGCAAGATGCTCTGGTTATCAACTGTTACCAGCTTTGGGCTTCCCTTTATAACTAAGTGTTTTAGTGACACAAAGTTCCCAAATGCACCGGTTGGTAACTGAAGCAAATTCTCACAGTCTCTGATGGTTAGTTCCTCAATAGATTGTAAATCTAAGTTTTTTTGCTGCAGAAATCCATTCAATGATATTAATTTGGGACATTCGGTAATGTCTACATATCTAAGCGATGATTTCATACATGATGGTGCTTCATCTGTAATGCTAGAACTGTGGTGCATATCTGGAAGGGAATTAAGCCCCACACTACGTACTTCAAAGTTCAAAAGAGAAAAAGGAATGGTCGGTATATTGGCCAGGTTTGGGCAGTCTACGATTTTAAGTTCTTTTAGATTTGGAAAGCCATAACCAATATGTGGTCCTGCCCAGGATTCCCATTTTCTCATGTTGCGGCAATATAGCTGTTCCAAAGCACAATCACTTGTCCAAATTGGAGACCAGTGGCCTGTATAACACCAAATGGTCAATTTCTTGAGATTTGGATTGGGTCGGAGGTTATCAATGACTTGCTCAGGGTCATGATAATTGCTCCCTTCAGTCCATTTCAGGGATAGTGATATGAGACTTTCCTTGTTGGATAGGTTTGCATTTGTAGCTTCAAGTGGATCCACTACATTCTCAATTTTCTCTATAGAAAGGTATCGGAGATTGTTTAGCATCTCTAGTTCATCTATATGCTGACGACTCTCCTGTCCAACAAAAAAATGTAACTCTTGTAGAGAGGTCAACTTGTGCACTCCGTGAATTTTTTGCATTACCTCGTTGGGAAGGTTCATATAGCGTAAACTAACAAGATTAGTAATTCCAGTTGTTTCAATACCCTCATACTCTGAATATCCTTTCCAATTGGTCATTTCTAGCACTTGAAGATGGTAAAGCTTATAAAGTGAATTATGAAGCAAATATCTATACGAAGATTGTTGATACCCATAAAGCTTGACCTTTAGAAAGCGAAGATGCAACAAACTACCAATCTCCTCCGGCAGTTCACATCTACCTTCTCCTTGTATGACCAATAAACGCAAAGTTTTCTTAAGTGAACCTTTTGGGGGAACAAATCGATCTCCAATCAAGGTTATACTTATTACCAAGGTGCGTAAATTTCTAAGATTGAATATCCTTTCAATTTTACTTTCTGGAACAGCAACATGTTGTGCAGTTAAAGGTATATTATCAGATTCACCATTTGGTTCTACTCTGCAACATTCTCCTTTCGATACATTCTGAGCCAAATCATGCATAACATACAACCCTTCAGACCCAAACTGCCTTCCAGACCAAAACTGTTTTTCAAAGAAAGATTTTCTAAAAAGGTAGTTGAAGTATTCTTCTCCGATATCTTCAGGTCTTTCTTCTCCATGTAACTCTTGGTGTGTGAATCCGGTGGCCATCCACATTTTGATCAACTCATCTTTGTCGAACTCATAATCTTGAGGAAATATGCAGCAAAATCTAAAGCATTCTTGCAAATGTGCTGGTAGATGGTAATAGCTCAATTTCAGCACATTTGCCACATCCTTAGCTTTCTCTAAGTTGATCAGCGAATCATGGTTCAAAATTCTTTTCCAGTAATGGATATCCATGTATGAATTAAGCAAGCTTCCAATTACCTTTGCTGCTAGGGGGCTACCTCGGAGTTTCTTTACAATATCATTTCCAATTTTTTGCAAATCTCTATGATTGTCAGGGTTAGAACCGGAAAATGCATACTTATTGAACTGCTCTAGCAACTCTGGCTCTTCCAAGCCTTGTAACACTAGATTTTCTCGGTCCACATTTAGCACACTAGCAAGCATATCAGCCACTGATTTCATTCTAGTGGTGAGCAAAATCTTGCTTCCTTGTTGTACAAATTTCAAGGGATCAATCAATTTCTCCCAATCACATATTTTCTCATCGTTCCACACATCATCTAGAATAAAAAGAACTTTCTTTGAAAGTACCTTTTCCTTCAAGTTTATGTGAAGGCGATTTAATGATTCATTACCATGGCATTTTTCCCCAAGTTCTTGGAGAAGTTTTCTTGTTATATCTTCAACATTGAAGCTTGTTGAAACACAAACCCAAATTGTTTTTTCAAAATGATTCTCTCTGCTGATTTCTTCGAAGATTAACTGTGCAAGAGTGGTCTTCCCTAATCCACCCGCCCCCACAATACAAAAGGCAGAGATATTTCCCTGAGATGCTGGTTTCTTTAACCATTCAATTATCATGGCCTTCTCAATTTCATGGCCAAAAACTTTGATTCCGGTTGAAATGGAAGTAGTTTCTCGATTAGAAGTGTAAACTGGCTCATTATTTGGTTTTGTAAGGCCATAAACATCTAGTGCCATTGCAAATTGGAAGAAAATGCCAACATCTGCGGCAGCCAGATCTAACTTTTCCACAGCCCCCCTCAGCCTCTTCAATATATCTTTACTGTTGGAATAACCACTAAATTTTTTCTTGAGCGAGCAAAATTTTTTCTTCATCACTAATGGTAGAACTGTTGAAGAGGAAGATCCACTAACCTGATCTCGATTTTTCACCATGTCTTCCAGCTCCCGGTACTTGAGTTCGTCAAGCACGTCTTCAGCTGCTAAGAAAGCTTCTTTGAATTGCTCCAGCCATTCATTCAGCCCTGAATTCGGGTGCTTGAATTTTAGCACCTCGGCAACACCCATGACAGCTTTGATCTTGGGAAGAGCTGCTTTCAGGCTATTTAGCTGGGATTCAGTATCGGCAGGTAGCATACGCTTTCCCAAGTACAAATAGCCCGTTTCGACTAGTTTTCTAATGATAGCAGATCCCGCCCATTGAGCAACGGTTGAAAGAGCTACCTCCATGGAGATTTTTCTCTTCTAACTTACTATCTCTCTGTTTTTTTTTTCTGTTTTTTTTTTTTCCTTTTCCTTTTTCTAAGAAAAAAAATTTAGCAAGGGGTGTGTTGAGTAGGACGAGAAATGGATATGCCAAGAGAAATTTGATCGGATAATAATGAAATTTGATTACCAAGAGAAAGAGAGATTATTTGAGCGAGAGATTGGGAAATGAGAAACAAAGTAGCCAAAGATGAGAGAGGGAGAGAGATTGCTTAAGAGGAAGACAATTTGCTTTTTTTTTTTACTTTTTTTTACTTTTTTTTTGCTTTTTTGTAAGAAATTGATCGGCTAATAATGAAAGTCGATTAGCAAGAGAGAAACAAACAGACAAATTTTAACTAGCAGGGTTGTTGTGTACAGAACTCAGAAATATTGTTTATGTAGTAGATTGTTGGAAGAAAGATGAATTGAGAAATTGAGATTCAAAGAGAAAAATACAGATTGTATGAGCGAGAGATTGAGTTTGGAGAAACAGAGTGAAAGACAGAGAAGGAGAGACAATGGTAGCTTTCTGGTAGATGCAAAGGAGATGAAAAATCAATGAAGTTGAGTTCACACAACATTATTGGCGATCAGATTCTCTGTGGCATGCACAAACTAAACATCATAGGTAGCAATTGATTAATAAGTCTAAATACCTTCAGCAAAACTTAATTACACTGTCGGTGACCCGATACACAAATTGTGCTTTCCTAGCTAGAAGCACTGTGTAATCAACAATATTGGCGATCAGTATCGCTCTGTGTAATCGTTGTAGGTAGCAAATAATCAATTGGCATTATTTATTAATAAAGCACAGCGTCAGTGACCCAATACATAGTAAATTAAATTTTGGTGAAAATATCATTTTCAGGTCAAACAAATGGAAACTTTGACTCACGGGATATACAAATTGTGCTTTCGTAGAAGCACAGTGTATATTTAAAAAAATGCATTTGGGTACGTAATTTTTGTCCCTATTCCCTTGGATTTCTACGATTGAAATTTCAAGAGAAATAGTTATAGATTAGAGGAACCATCCTAGTAATTAAGCCGCGGATAAAAAAAATAAACCTGCTTGTAATTAATAAATTATACCTTAGAAAAAGAAACATACCTAGCCCTCCATGTTGCTTGACAGCAAGTAACTACTGAGTGCACTCTCATACACCTACCGAAGGGGATTCAAATATTTTGGATATGGACAACAAAAAAAACAAAATAGAGTTGTCCATTGGATGAATCCAACAAGAGGGAATAAAAAACAATTGAATTTTTTTTATAAAAAAAAAAAACTCTATATTAGCGTGTAATATTTTTGATGAAAATATTGTAAATACTTTTTATTGGACTCATGTATTTTTTGTAATTTTTATAAAGATTGAACACGGAATGGTCTTCGGTTTATTTTTAAAAGTTTAATTGTTGTTTATTTATTTATTAATTAATTAATTTATTAATGGATCGTATAAATTTCGTAAATTTCTAATTGGAGTTAACATATAATCCTCTTAACTTATTTAGTTTAATAAATTTCTTATTTTTCTTATTTAATTTCAACAATTTCTAAGTTTTAAATTTTAACTAAAATTCCTAATTAATAAATTGATTTAAATAATAAATTTTGTAACAATTTATCTAAAATAATTAACTAACCTTTATTTAACCTAACTAATTAATTTAAATTTTAATTAGTTGCAAATTTTAATTATTAGGTTAATTAACTAAATTAATTTTTACGGGTTATAACAAATACTATGAACACGCTTGGGAGATTTGGCAACTACAACGAGTTCGAGATAACCTCCACACAAGAGAGAGTTCACGGTTTCCTGCCTAACGATTTTGGCCGGTTTACCAAGGCCAATTTCAAATACACGGTGGTCATCAAGGATGATAACACGGTGGAATGCACATGCCAAAAACCTCAATTAGACATAATACCATGTTCTCATGTTTAATTTGTCCGTGTACCGTCTCCGAGGCATCGACCCTGACAGCTTTGTAAGTCACTACTACCACATCGATTCAGACACTGATCAACCCACGAAGGATTGAAATAAAAAGTAAAATTAACACCGAATAAAAATTGAAGTGGAATTGTGAGCCATATATTCATTTTTGGATTAAAACAGCTTGCAAGATTTAGTCTAGTTCGTCAAGATTTGCACATAATTCAAATATTACAAAATAAATAAATTAGCAAAATAGATGTCCAACCATTGTTTTTTTTTTTTTTAAATCATGAGTTGGAGGTCAACCCACCCAACACACTTTCAAACCTCTATATATAATATAGTGGATTTCTCCACTTTGTGGGTTTACAACCCATGACCTCCCACATGGGAACCAAGTGCCTTTGCCACTAGACCAAAGACAAGTTGTTAACCATTGTTAGTTTAATCAGGACTAAGCTGCTAATTTAAGCAAGCAAATTTAAAGTGGATAAGTTTTGTAGTTCTCATGCATGCAGATCAAAGAAACATATATACATATATATGGCAAATTAAATTAAGATATATGTCTTCCAGCTCCCAGTACTTGAGTTCATCAAGCAAGTCTCAGCTGCTAAAAAGCTTCTTTAAATTGTTCCAGCCATGCATTCACCCCTGAATTTAGGTGCTTCAATTTTAGCACCTCGATCGCAACACCCATGACAGCTGTGATCTTAGGAAGAACCAGAAATGGAGATGCCAAGATTAATTTGATCCGCTAATAATGAAACTCGATTACTAAGAACGAGAGTTTGGGAAATGAGAAACAGAGATGGCGTTTTCCCACAGGCACACAAGAGAATGAAACTTCAAAATCTTCTAGTCCTCATAAATTGACTTTTGTTTGCGGGAATTATCACATCTATATATCTATGTAGGAAATAATTAACAAGCTTGCCCCAGAGCTAATTAATAAGATATATAAAAAGAGCAATTTTTTTATATTTATTTGCACTAAAAAATAAAAAAATAAAAATCTTTCCATAATTTACAAAAAATGTCAAAGAATAGGAATGCCAAATGATTCATTCTCCCAGATTTATTTTTTGTTATGCAGCCAATGATGAATCAACCTGGACGAGCTTTTTTTAACTGTTAACCAATTTAGTTAAGTCAATAACAAAACAAATATAGAGATAATTATTTTCCAATTGGACAAGTTTTGTTCAAATTAGAAGTGGATCAATTATTTGACAAAAATATAAAGAAGGATTTATTATTTTTTAAATTGAAAAATAATTATTTTCAAATCAAAATGTTATTTGCAAATTATTTGTTAGTGATATTCCTAAAATAATTATAAATTAATTGACAAAAATATAAATATTAATTACAATTCAGATATGAAAAATATAGTATTCCAAATTTGCCCACTTTAAATTTTACATTTTTTCAGGCCGGTATAATTTAAAAATAATTATTATTGATTTTCTTACATTATTGAACGACTTAACTTGACAGCTTAACAGTAAAAACAAAACAAAAAAGATAATAGAAGGTCTAACTCAGAAACCCACAGGAAATTAAAAGTTGTGAGTCAGCATGCTTGAGGCCATCAAGCTAATAGCATTTAGACCGACGGATCAATATATATATAGAGTAAGGCTACCATGCTTTGGGAATTAAACAGCCTCTTTTACTTCCCATTTTGATCCCTTGGATCTGCTTTAGAAACCGTGCGGATCAATCTGATCTGATTCAAAAAATGTCGCTGAGATTTTATTTTTCGGATCTCCATTAACTGGACCCATCCATTCATTAACCCCGACCCCCTCTCTCTCAAAGCGTATTCTCCTCTCTCAGGCACCCCTAAACCTAAATCGCACCCCTCCTCTCCCGCTCCTCTCTTCTCTTGGCGTCACTGTCGCACCCCTCTCCTCTCTCTCTCTCCTCTCTCTCTTGCTTGTGCTCAGACAAGTTGTCGATCCACTCAACTTCCTTCAACGACATCAGATAAAATTTATTTTTTGCAAAGCCTGAGTTGTCGATCCACTCAACTCCTCTCTTGCTTGTGTGCAGATTGTAGGAAGTTTTTAATGGAACCTTTTCTCCCCCAAGAATCTTTTCCATTTCAAAAGTCAATTTTTGATTTGGATTCCAGTAATGTATTTATGAGAATTGCTGAGACAAAGTGCAAAAAGTACAATTTTGACAAATGGTTCAATTCTTTGTACATTTTTTTTCTCAATTTCAACTTCAATTTCAATTTCATATGGAGCTCACTGTATTCTAGAAAATCCCTTAAAATGTGATAAAAAAAAGTTCAAGGGCTGATTTGTAAAAAAAAGTTTTAATTTTTGCTTACATTTTTTTACTCAATTTTAATTAATGAATTACTCATTGTGGTAGCTGAAAAACAATGGAAAAGGCAAACGAAAGGCGGTTGATGATGAGGAGAGTGGTGTTCAAATGCTAGCAGAAATTTACGAATCTGATGAAGTCAATTTATAAACTGTCTTTTGTTTTAGACTATATCATTTTTATTAGACAATATCATTTTGTTTAAGACTATGTAATTTTGTTTAAACTATGTTATGTTGTTCAACTGTGTGTTCAACGCTGATTTGAGTTTCTTTTTGTTTCTTTTTGTATGCTGAGTTTCTTTTTGTATGCTCAGATATAAACTTTAAGAACCTTGTAAATGAAGGTAGTGTTTTTTACAAGTCAATATCACTCTTTCAATTCTCCTCTAGATGTCTTCACTGTACTAGATAAAAGATAAAATGAACAGTTAAGAGGAAGGCTTTTGAAGCAAAATTTGGTTATTTTGGATAGAAATTAGAGAGAATTGTTAAACCAAAGCTTAAAGTTCAACATTTAAAGAGACAAAAGATAAAATCGCAACAAGTTTATCATCTGAAATTTTATCACCAGTTTCATTATATAACCATAACAAAGCAATATGATTCTTGTAATATATGATTCCAACATAAATTTCCATCACAACATAACAAAGCAATATATGATTCTTGTACATGCACATAACAAAAGCAATATTTGAACAAAAGATTAAGCAACATAACAAAAGCACAGTACATTTCTAACATAAATTTGGAACACAAATTCTCTAATTAAGTCTCACATTCAACAAAATAACCTCAAATAACATTGTCTCACATTCAACAATTCTTTTATACAACAAGCATAACACAGTCTAAACAAAATGAAATAATCTAAACAAAATGACAAAGTCTAAATAATATTACAGTCTTAAACAAAATAACATAGTCTAAACAAAAGATAGCTTATAAATCTACTTCATCATAATCGTAAATTTCTGCTAGCATTTGGACACCACTCTCTTCATCAAAAGCCGCCTTTTGTTTGCCCTTTGCATATTATACTTTCTAGCATAAAGATGAGAGAAATTTGTCTATGTTGGCTTACAGGTCAACTTATACAATTTTTCTGTTTCTCTTCTAATTTTATATAATCCAGTTAATATCTAAATGGCTACATGGATTTGGAGCTAATTTGAACCTTCTATCTTTGAAACAATTTTATATTACCACCCTGCATGGATTTGGACATCATGGCACCGAAAATTGGTACAGAGTGATAATACCAAGTTCTGGTACTTTGTGTCATATTTGAATACAAAAAATGACTTAAATTGAATATTGGCAGAATTTCATGGTAGTGAGTTCTTTGAATTCAGTTTCATAATTTAAATAGAAAAGGTGGGTTATTATGTCATATGAAAAACTTACCATGGTATAGGTTTTACCAGTTCCAGTCTGGCCATATGCAAATATGCAAACATTATACCCATCAAGTGCAGATTTTATCACAGGTTCAATTTCAGAAAACACTTCCTCTGAAATAATCCAAAATAAAAGCTTCATCACTGATTAATATGATAGTTAAAAAAAAATTTGGAATTACAAATTTAATACCTTGAGTTGAGCTTGGGGAAAAAACTTTGTCAAAATTGTACTTTTTGCACTTTGTCTCATTAATTCTCATAAATACATTACTGGAATCCAAATCAAAAATTGACTTTTGAAATGGAAAAGATTCTTGGGGGAGAAAAGGTTCCATTAAAAACTTCCTACAATCTGCGCACAAGCAAGAGAGGAGTTGAGTGGATCGACAACTCAGGCTTTGCAAAAAATAAATTTTATCTGATGTCGCTGAAGGAAGTTGAGTGGATCGACAACTTGTCTGAGCACAAGCAAGAGAGAGAGGAGAGGGGTGCGACAGTGACGCCAAGAGAAGAGAGGAGTGGAGAGGAGGGGTGCGATTTAGGTTTAGGGGTGCCTGAGAGAGGAGAATACGCTTTGAGAGAGAGGGGGTCAGGGTTAATGAAATGGATGGGTCCAGTTAATGGAGATTCGAAAAATAAAATCTTAGCAACATTTTTTGAATCTGATCAGATTGATCCGCACGGTTTCTAAAGAAGATCCAAGGGATCAAAATGAGAAGTAAAAGGGGCTGTTTAATTCCCAAAGCATGGTAGCCTTACTATATATATATATATATATATATATATATATATATATATATATATATATATATATAACTTTTTAGACACACTAGTCAATTTCGAAATTCTAAATAAACAAAAGAGGTTCTAGAAATTGTTTGTCCTTTCTAACCAATTGAGGTTCTGAACCACTTCCTGACTTTAAAAATAGAGTAGAACTAGGGTGCTCCTTAGTTTATCAAGTTTCTTTGTGAATTCAACTCTAAAATCTATCGGATTGATTTGAAATGATGAATCCGAACAGTTAAAACTCATCTACCTCACAAGTGATGCGTCTTCATGCAAAAAATTTGCACTTTCAAATTAATTTAGTGTAAAGTCAAGCGGTCAAAATTAGAAGGTTCATAAATTAATTTTAATGCATTCATTTTTTGAACGTTTTTTACCACTTGACTCTATACAAAATTAATTCAAAGATTTAAAAATTTTGTATATAGACGCATCACTCGTAAGGTAAACGGGTTTCCACAGTTCGGATTCGTCATTTGAAGTCAATCCGATAAATTTTAAAGTTGAGTTCACAAAGAGACTTGATGAACTTAATTAGGAACACACTAGTTCTACTCTTAAAAATATGAATATACAAATTATCTTAATGCGTAAAAATCTATGCTTATATTATAATTTATGTTCGCTTGATGTTATTTTTTAAATTAGTGATATAGTACTTGGCTCGTGCAACAATTTATATTAAGAAAATTATAAAAAGAAAAATGATTACAATTGAATTCTAAAAAAAAAAAAAATAGACGCCATAAATCATCACAAGGGTAAAATTGAACAAAATGGTTAATGCAGTTGAGCATGCAATAATTTTAAAGTCAGGTCTTTGGAATTACTCTTTGGCGAGTAATTCGAAATTATCTTAAGAAATGTAATCTTTATATTATTGAAAAAAAATTAAAAACAGTTTGGGCCCATGTTTAATGAGTACTTGGTATATTAGAGGCAGGCCAGGCCCATTGCTGATGCTTTTGCATGTGGGCCTAAATTTTATTTGTCCCATTCATTATTTATGTTTAGCTTAATTGGGTATTGGAAGAAACTTTGTGCTCTGTAACAGAGTGTGATTTGTGCTCAAAATGAAATACACTGTAATCTCATCATATCATATTACGAAAATACTCACCCAGCAAGTAACGAGAATATTTTTTTTTTGTTTTTTTTGTGGCAAAAACAAAAAGTTTTTTCGGCTTGATTTCCTTGTTTTTTGTTAACAAAGCCCATAAAATCAACAGTGACTTGCTGTGCATCAAATACTGATTGTTTATAAGTTTGGCACGCTTATTGTTTTAATGTGAATTGGCATGCATTAATTGAACACAGAAATGTTATATGGAGCTGTCCAATTAAAATCTATTAATTTTTGTATGGCTCCAACTCATTGGTACAAAATAGCGCCAATCTGGACCATATGATTAATTTTCATAGACCGGTGCACTATATCAAAATTAAGTAACATATGCCGGGTGCAGTTAACATTAATTAGTTCTGCAACAAAATGCTCCTAATTGATGCATGAAACCATGAGGATTAAACATTTTCAATTCATGCATAAATTGTACGCTAATTCAAAAGTGAAAAGAAAAATCTTCAAAACTCCATTTATATATCTTAATAGTTTTGTGAGATCTCGAAACATGTCCAATCTGCAAATCATTATATCTATTTTAGTTTAATCTTTTGAATTGTGGTCTTTTTATTGTTCGATGATCTTAATTAGTGTGTATTTGAATTAATATTGGACATACAGCGCGCAATTATGTTCAAAATTTTATGGGCTTGATTTTGTAAGACATGTTTTAGTACATTTGGTTTGTTATATAATTAATTCTGAAACTGAAAATTAAAATTTTTAAGTTTTGGTGAGCTTTTTTTTTTTTTTTTTTTTTTGGTGAGCTTCGGAGAAGACAAATAGATATAGCCCGGATGATGGTGAAGCTAAGAAAAGGAAATCCGAATTTCTGTTACACGTAGCAGCAAATATACAGGTGCTTGGATTGCCAAGTGAAGAGAGCTGCATGCAAATAAGACCATAAGAGGAGATCTGAGAGACTGGAAGCGGAGAATCAGAGAATCAGAGATCTGGAAGCGATATAATCACATAAGTTTGCTTTTGGAAAGAATAAGAAACAACACTGCTGGAATTTTGGAAATTGGAAGCGGAGATCAAGGTTTTACCATATACAATAAATCTTTTTTTTTTTTTTTTGGGCCCCCTGAATTTTTTGGGCCCGGGGCCATTGCCATGGGTGCCCTGGGCCAGGGCCGGCCCTGTAAGAGGTACCCTGAGATATAATAGAAATTGGACCTGCTGCTCGCTGATCCAGCAAAGGTTATGGACAAAGCTAGGTCGACTTCACGCATCGCACCATCAATAGAGATAAAATGAAAAAAAATATATATATAACTAGTGCACTGTATGAAGTCATGAAATCAGTTATCTGGTAAAGTAAGGCCGAGCCCGTCACTTGCTTGAAAGTTTGGTTATGTAGTATTAAGCAATTCACAGTAACGAAATTTGAAAATTTAATTTTGACATTCTGATTTTTTGTTGTTGTTGTCTGATTGTCTGATCAGAGCGTCAGAACAATCTATACGAGTATACGACACTAATAAAATTGATGTAACATCAAGTTAGAAATTTCTGAAACTTCCAATTGCATTAAAAACCAACATCCTCCGCAAGAAGTCCAAGAAGAACAAAAGCAATACATTGATACAAGTGGCACTCATGGCTTGCTTAACTATATGTGCACTTCAAAACAAATCCCCAATATTGTCTAAATAAGGAAAATATGTTAAATATGTCTACTTAAGAAAATTACAAAAAATTCTTATAGCAAAAAACAACAATATGTTTTTGTTCAAGAAATATTCGAAAGTGGAGGGTCTCACGTTTAATTCAAGCACCATTCTAACTGGCATAAGTTTACATTCGCCTCTTATAGACGATCAAAACAAT
Organism: Carex parvula; assembly: GCA_025461045.1. NCBI lineage: Eukaryota > Viridiplantae > Streptophyta > Magnoliopsida > Poales > Cyperaceae > Carex > Carex parvula. The sequence continues at coordinate 35,993 of JAJGRW010001792.1, read as the reverse complement.
TCAGATTTTGCTAAAAATCACAAAAAAATGAATCCTAATAACTCTCCGCTCGCCACGTCAGTTGCCACGTCTGTGGAGCTGCTTATTTTGGCTCAGCAATTGCTTCGCTGGCCTAACTCACTGAAACGCATGCTTCAGCTGACTTGAGGGGCCCCTTGTCAGCGATAATACCCTCTAATGATCCCTGACCTTCATTAAACCCTTGGGACCCGCTAGCAGCCACTCTCTTCTTTAATTCCACCTGACATCACCCTCTGACAAGCCTGCCCACTGCCCCTTCTTCCTTCTTCTCCTCCATTAGCCCAACGGCTACTCCCAATTTCATCAAATTCGATTCCACTCGTTGCAGATTGCCACAAAATTGAAATTGGATTCATAACAAACACACTTTGTTTGGTGGCTATTAATCGCTAGAGGTTCACTGTGCAAGGTTATAATTAGGTCTCTCTAGACTTTGATCTTGTTGTAATATTGTTTGAGTTGACTTAAGATTCATTGCCACCTGAACTGAATAATAGCAGTCAAAAACCACATGAGAATATATACAACAACTTGATATAATCTCGTTTTCGTCTTACAGTTTGGACTTGATACAGGCACACTGTATCTGGTGTTCTTCTTACGAATAAATTGACCCTGTCTTAATATATTCATTAACGAAACATATATCAGTCCAGTTGAAATTGTAACATCCCAATTTAAGAAGATATGAAATTTAGTTGATTTGAAGTGAAGTGTGTTTAAAAATAGCAATATAGAGTTTCAAGTATATTTATAAATCTATATTTTGAAAATTTGTAATTAATAGACTACAAATACATATGAAATGCTAAATGAGAAATTCTGATTATATCATATCTATGATAGTTGTACTAGCCATAAAGTTGAGTAAAATAATTTGATTATTTATATATTAAAATTTATTTGCTTGTAAAGTCATATACTGACTACAATAGGTTTACTCTAATTAGAATATTTCAAAATTAATTGTAGCATAGGGTCATGAAAAACTTAGAATTTAAAATATCAAGTTCTATTTCTAAAATAATGAGGGGCCTTGTGCAAAGTAACCAATTAATTAAATCAGAATAATTGACAAGTTATAATCTCCTAAAATAATTACATGTAGACACCCGCCTTTAATTCATTGAATCTACAATCTATCACTCATATAAATAAATTTAATATCTCACACGTGTCATCATCTGCATCCCCACATTCTCTTCCTTTTGTTCCCTTGACTATATCGCCCACCAATCTGGGAGATATGAGAAAAAAAAGAGAAAGAAAGAGGGGACCAATCCAGAAAATTCCCATCCCTTCTCTCCCAGCGACTTCTGGATTTTTCACTCCGCTCACCTCTCTGGGTAGCGCACGCAGTGAACCCTGCCAAAACCCTGTCGTTGATTTCCCCCTACCCGCTCCACCACATCTTCGCCTACCAAATCGCCTCCATCGTTGCACCTCTCTCACGCTAAGTCCAGTCCACCCATGTAATTATCGGAAATCGAATAAAGAAACCCAAAATTAAAGGACAATAGAGAGAAAATTGATAAGAGAAAAGAGGCGAGAAGGAAGTGGCATCGGTAGCTCGATGTGGCCGGGAAATGAGAAAGACCGAGAAGAAGGATAGTTGTTGGGTTGATTGATTGATTGATGGCGTTCTTGGGGCAGCCTCGAGCAACTCGATAGGCTTGATTCGGAACAGAGAGCGACTTCTAGCTCGATCGTGCCCAACGTTAACAGGTGGGGATTTCGAGTTATTCCTAGCCCCTTCTAACTTGTTTAATTGTTGTTGTAAGCTCGTGGGTTTCTTTGCTTGCTTTTGATCGTATGTTGATTTCTTGATGATTGTGATTTAATTGAGCGATTATTGTACCATCACTGGTACGGGTCTGGTGTATTGCTGCACACCAGCTGTTCGGTGAAATGCCTAAGAGAAGTAAATTACTGGTACGGGTCTGTTGTGTTGCTGCACATCAGCTGTTCGGTGAAATGCCTAAGAGAGGTAAATTGTTGGTAATCTTAAGGTTAATATATGGTAGTGATTTGGTTTGCTTGATTGTTATTGCCTTGATAATTGCTTGTTGATTTCTAGTTTGTTTGTCATACTATAGATAGTTGTTATAGTTTTTCAATTGTATGATATGAATGTATGAAATGCCTTAGGAAGCATGATCATACTTTTCTAAAATTGATGCATGACATGATATAAAATAATTTGGTTGAATCATAAGTTTGATTTAAGTGAACGATGGCATGATAATGATGCATAGTCTCATGAAGCATAGTATATAGTCATATGTGTAATTGATTAAATATTAAAATGGATACTTGACCGGTCATGTAGGCGCTGTCTTTTCGTGGTAGCGCATGACCGTGGTAATGTATTGATTGAACATTGAACTTGGAAACTTGACCGGGGTCATGTAGGCGCTGTCTTTTCGTGGTAGCGCATGACCGGGGTCATGTAGGCGCTGTACTCGTGGTAAGCGCGTAATTTCTGTTATGTAGGCGTCGTTAATTCGTGGAAGCGCATAACAGAAATTGCGTAGGCGCCGTATTCGTGGTAGCGCGTGATCCAGTTATGTAGGCGCCGTTGATTCGTGGAAGCGCATAACTGAAGGCACGTAGGCGCCGTATTCGTGGTAAGCGCACAATTTCAGGTTATGCGCATAACAGAAATTGTGTAGGCGCCGTATTCGTGGTAGCGCATGACCCGTAGTCAGAAAAGTGTCAAATCTGGATCGCAAGATAGAAATGCTAAAAGAATTGTTTACAAGAACATTTGTGCATTCAATAAGATTCATGAGCATTGAGTATTTGATATGATATGTTAGCATTTCATACATGTTTGAATTTATAATTCATTTACTTGCGTGAGCGCACTTTGGAGTTTATAGAAATTTTATGTTATCATAAGCATAACTTAGTTAATGAAATGTCATAGGTAAACTTATTTTTGGGTTACTTCGTAAGGTTCTAATTTTGGTCTACATTCATTCATGCTAGCAGTTTACTATTGATTTTCGAATTATCTCTTCAGCTTGATGATCAATGTTGCTCTTTTATAATTATGCTCGGTGTTGGTTTGGTTTAGTTGGTTGGGTCTTAGAATAACTCGACTGGAACTGAATACCGCACTTAGAGATTTTCAATCTCTAATATTTTTCCACTTCGGTGGGTTCCAGGTACAAAGCGTAAGACACGAAAACAAGATGTTGAACTAGAAGACTGCGGGACATGCCACAAAGTTTTTACAGGTATCGTGGCTCTTGTCTTTGTCATTGGTAATGTATGTATATATTTATAAGATTGTGTATGATTATGGAATCGCCTTGCGCTAATGAGCGCGGTGGGTTGTCAGCCCTGTTGTCGGGGTGTGACAGACGCTTATCGATGAAATCTTTGTTACGGTCCGTATTACCTAATACGGACCAGGCCTAGCACAGACCAGAAGATAGCGCTGGAAGCATTAAACCCTAACCGTCAAGGTTCTAATATGGACCGTATCACCTAATACGGTCCGTAACCGAAGGCGACCCTTGGGGAATAACTGCCGACAGCTGTTTTCAGATCAGTTTCTTAACCCCTACTCAACCTCCAGACGTCCCTTCACTCCTATATAAGGCCCCTGGGCAGAAAAAATAGTTATCTTTGTAATTAGGGTTAGATTTGATTAAAGAGAGAAGAGAGGAATGCTTGTAACAATGCCGTTCCGCGGCTAAGTTCATTTTCTTAGGGCTAGGCAGTAAACCTTGTTACTCTTGATGTTTTGATATATATATTTCTGTTAATTATGATTTTTTTTTTTTTGAATCAAAATGCTTTTGTGATTTATTATCTCTTCATCTAATTTCAATGATCTAGTTTGAGTCTGTTAAGGTAGTGACAGTACTTTAATGGCAAGAGAAACTATTTGTATGAATTAGTCTCGTTGAGATTTATTAGGTTTATGTGAAGAAAATCTTAGCAGGGAAACCATAAACCAGACCAACAAAACGCATACCAAATTCCATTACTTGCGTAAGAAAAATCGCAGTGATCTGTGTAGTAATTTGGAGTTTTTAGAGATCAGTCATCTGCGTAAGAAAAATCGCAGTGTTTTATGTAGAATCTCGATGAAAGATCTGTCATTCTTGCGTAATATAAATCGCAGTGACCTATGTGGTGTCTTTCATAAAACAACAACAGGAAATCAGACGCAACATGAATATATTGTCAAGGCAGATTGAGTGGCAATGGTATGCCGAAATCCTAAGAATTCTCATCTCTATCTTTATTTTAATTACTTTTAATTGTTTCCTAATTTACATTGATCACAACATCTCTCAATTTTCAAATTTCGTCTAGCCTTTCGAAAGATTGTGATTCGATCGCTCAAAGCATTCAACCAATATTCCTTGTGGATCGACCTCGAATATACTACTCGATAGGATTGTGCGCTTGCAGTCCGAACCGATAGCATTTTCGAGTTTATAAATATTAAAAGAAACATTGCTCTCTTTTGAGTGATCATTGCTGAACGACGGATAGAGAGGAGAGCCGAATTTGCGCTGAGCGGCGGAGAGATCGATTTTGAAAACCCAAGAGGGAGAGGGAGGGAAATGAAAATATCTTAGGGCGATGAATAGAAGAGAGATGGCGGCTCCCTAAATCTTCTCTGGATGCGATGGGAACAAAAAATTTCTGAAGTACTATATTAACAAAGTAGTTTTAGCTTCAATCAATATGTTAAATATATTTGATACTCTTTAAATTATTTAGGCCGTGCGTTGCATAGAATCAAAACTGCTCTGCTAACAAAATCGTTCCAAATGTCAAAGCTCCGTGAGGGAAAATTGAGAGGCAAGTGAAAATGAAATAAAACAAAATTAAGTAATGTATGCATAACAAATAACATGAAAAAAATTCTAAAAAATATATTTTAAAATTTTTTGCAGTTTTTATGGCAAATTAGTATTATAATTGATGGTACATATGTGTTTAAATATTTACGAGTAATAATTGGTGTTGGTTTTATTTATATAAATTTAACTAGTTCAATATTTTTACTATTGGATTGATAAAATGGCAATTATTAAAATGACAATAATTTAAATGATATTGATACAGTTTATATTAAAATATAATGCTAGAATTTATTGCATTATTACATAATTTTGACAAATTAAATTGTATAATAGTACATGCATGTTGCATCAATGACTTATGTCAAACATGCATGACCATAGAACAACTCTTGTTGGGTGAGTTAATGAAGGAACAAAGACAAACATCATCCGTTAGTCAATCGGAACCGTTCAAATTAAAGAGTGTTCCAATATATTCATTGTTGGTAAGTTTGATTTAATTTGATGTTCATTTACACATCCATCCAAGTGACGAAATATAATGACATCGTAGGGCTATAGATACTACACATTGGATCGAAGCTTATAATTGTTGGAACTCCAATTTTGCTTTGTTTTTAAGGTTCCTGGTACTAACTTGATCATTTTAAAAGAAATTGGGCATTATTTCATTGCAGATCAACCGTTGAATACTCATGCGAAAAATCAACGGCCCAAATTTTTTGGCTCAATTTGAAGAGGCTACAAATAATGAAATTCTATAAAATTGTCAATGGTTGATATGATTTGTAAATAGAAAATATAAAACACTAGTTTTTAATTTAATTTTTTCATATTTAATTATGTACAAGTGTTTATAATCAGATTAGGGTTGTGAATATGAACCGTATGATCTGTGATGAAGTGTGCATATTTATGTGATGTGGATAGGAAGTCCCTATACTCTAAGGTAAAATAACATTTCTGTTTAGATCCGACGGTAGCTGATGCACATAATCCTTTAATATTAGTGTGTAAAGATAATCACACAGTCCGATCTTAAACACAAATATTATGTTACTTATTTCACTTTCTCTCTAAGTCTTCTCTTAAAATATTTCTGAGAGTACTTTCTCTCCACTCTCACGATTGTACCAAAAGACTAAAATTTCACTTCCCTCCTTCATTTCCCTCTAGAAATTTCCCCTTTCCCTCCTAAATTTTGATGTAAAAAATGAAATTGCAGCACATACTGCCTGGGGAAATTTGCCCGACTCCCTTCTGATTAGTAAAATCCAACTAGAAACCTTTCTCCAGCTCTATGTCCAGTTCCGATCAGAAAATAATTAAAATGTGAATGGCCTTTCTCAATTGACTGAAGGAGGCTTTGTTCCTCTTAACGGGTAATAGAAATTTTCCTATATCTTTACTGTTATGCTTCCTTTTATGTGTTTTGTGTTTCTGTGTTTAAGACCGTGTAAAATATTTTACATGAATTAGATTGTTCTTTACTGTGTAAGATCTCCTTGTCCTTGTTGTAGTTGAAAGTGTTGGTCATCAACTTAGAAGGTGATTGATCTCCTCCAATGGTCCCTACTACATTACTTTACAGTAACACTCATTTTGAGTAGCCATATGCATTGGCCGACTTCAGATTCTGATCGACCGCCGCGATCGAAGAAACCACCTCTCCCAAGGTTGAAATGGGCAGATCAAACTCACAATCGAGTCTGACATTGCCAAGGTTTATATTTTTAGTTTTTTTAGTTGTATACCGGTGTTTGATTATGTGCACACAAGGTGTTTGATGAAATGACATAAGTGCACAAGTTTTTAGTAAACTGATAATTGTTGTGTACTTGATCGATGTCTATGCTCGATGAATTGTTGTTGATTTCTCGTGTTAGGCGAAACCCTCTGTGTTGATTTTTGTGATGGGAAACACATTTTTTCCACAAGGGAAGAATAGGTCATGTAAAGTTGTATAGGTTGAGGTAGAAATCATCGGTGTTTTGACTGTTTTGAATGTACATGAAGAATACAAGTTCATTTCTGGTCAGATTTTAAGTTTGGGTTTTGGAGTGTATATTATACACAAGATCAAGATAAAGGAAGAACATCAAAATTTCAAGAAGAATACAAGTTCATTTCTTGTCAGATTTTAAGTGTGATTATGCATTTTGGTCCTCGTTGAAATTTAAATTTATATTTATGTCCATTAATCATGTTTCTGACAGTTGGCCCACAATATGAAATCAATTTCATTTGAGTACTGTGGGGGTGTGGAGGAGAGACGGTGAGGGTGCGAAGGAGAGACAGTGGGGGGGGGGGTATGGAGGAGAGCTAGTAGAGTGGTGCGAAAAATCGACGAAGGTTTGAAGAGCGACGAACAGATCAAAAATTTTGGGGAGGTCAAGAGACATGAAAGAACGAAGGATGGATAGCCATAATAAGTGTTCCTAGTCTCATTGTGATTGGTGTGATAGCCATAATAATTGTGAAGGTATATCTTTATATACTATATCTCTTGGCAAGAATTTGAATGCTTAATGTGAACATCAAAAACCTTGTACTGGAAAAATCCAAGCTATTATTATTATACGGTATTGTGCTGGTATAATCCTATATCAATTTACTTTCATGTTGCCTTTTTTTTAAAATTAGAAAAATACAAATAAAAACAAGTTAGGGACCTCAATATAAAAATCTCATGTACTGTTCTGACAAGGCCCATGTAAACCATAAAAAATTACTTTGAAAAAAAAAAGGAGGAACTCATGAATATTTGATCTCTTGATTGTTGATCTTTGCTCTTCTCATGCATATAATCCAAGATTAAACCCCCAAAACGTATTTGAAGTTAGTAATTGTGTGTATGTTAGTGTTAAAAGATCCTAGACCAATCCCCAAGTACACCCAGAAGTGATGTACCAGGCATACAAATAAGAGAAAACAAAGTGGCAAACTGTTGGTACCAAACAGCCCCAAAACATCACTCTATACAAACCAAAATTAGAACCATATCTACACTTTGAATTTGATCAAACTGTTTTATGAGCTAATAAAGGACATTTTCATGGACAAACAGAAACAAATTTCATATTTTTCTTATTTTTGTACAATTTCTGAGAGCATTTTAAAATTCTGATTCTGAAAAAAAAAAACTGGTATTGTACCAGGCAGGTACACGGACTGCCTCTCACAAAATCAAACATCTGACATAGCTAGAGGTCTCAAAAAAATTTAAATTTTCTAGGGTAAAAGCTTACACTCTCCTGAGAATTTAGACACCAAGAACACAAATTTTGACCTTGTAGATTGGCTTGTGCAAAATTCACAAAATAGACTGTCAGAATACCAAAACTTCTATTTCTGAATATCAAGATTAACACATATTTCTCCGACAGATAGAGGTGCATCAATTGACACTGAGATTATGGTGATAATCTTGCAAGGTCATCTATACACAAAGAAGACTATTGGATACCCATACTTGACCATCGAAATGCTCTCAAGTGATATTTTACTATTGGTACCAAAGGACATGTACCAATCTAATGGAATACAGTAAATTGTGATTCAAATAACGAGTAAATCTTGATTAGGAGTACATGCAGGTGAAAGGTTTATTCCATGAACTAGTCCTCAGCAGTTAGAACTTAGAACCATAGTGAAGATATTTGTATTGTCAATTTCATTCTAACTGGGATGACTTAAGGCCGTGTGAAATATCACAAGAATCTTGCTTTAATTGCTTCAAGCATTTCTATTGCTTTAATATGACTTGTATCAATCCACATATGACTTAAGGCCGTTTTAAATGGAACTATGAAAATCATAAAAATTTGTGGTTCTTAGTTTAATTAGTGAAGTTGTATGCACCTAGATTTGGGATTAGAGGATTAGAGGAGCTTGATGTTGAAGAGGATTTTTATGCATGTGGTATTTTAGTTATTTTTTGGCATTAGTCATTCTGCTTTATAGTTTTCTTATCACTAAAAATGGAAATAAATATATATGGTAGTTATTAAATGGAAATTAGAAATTTATTCTAGTAACATTAAAACTTTACTGTTTTGAAATTAATGTTACTTTCTATACAATTTAAGTCAATTTTATTTTCTTTTATGTTTGAAGTTTGAGAGCACATGGGAAAAAGCACACTCATGCACCATTTTTATGATTGTTCATTCTAAATTTTTTTGTTTGATAGTTACTACTGGAGTTTGTAACTTTGTAAAAAAAAATATCAATGTGTATCTTTTATGATATAAATTTGTATTATAATTTTCTTCCCTAAAAAAATAATTAAAGTTTTTGTTGTTGTGATTTATAATATAAAAAATAAACTTAAAATCATTTGCAACGGCAGCTCATGCAAATAGTTAGGGCCTTCACAATAAAATAATATAAACAACATCATAAAAATATTTGCAACGGTGCCTCTTGCAAATCATAATTTCTTTTAGAATATAATAATATAAAAAATAACTTCAAAAACAATTGCAACGGTGCTGCTTGCAAATAGTAACACAATTTACAATAAAATAATATTTGGCGTGTTTGGGGTGGGTATTATTATTTGCAAGGGCCAATAAGAGACATTAGCAAGGGGATCCATGACATATTTGCAAGCGTGATTATTTGCAAGGGCCTCCCGCTGCAGTTATATTAATTTAATCAGAAAACCAAAATCTTTTTCAACGACCCTTCTTACGCTTGCAACAAACACTTGCTCCCCTTGCAGTTACCGAAAATTCTAGTAGCGATGCATGCAGATCAAATAAACATATATACATATATATGGCAAATTAAGATATATGTCTTCCAGCTCCCAGTACTTGAATTCATCAAGCAATTAAGTCTCAGCTGCTAAAAAGCTTCTTTGGATAGTTCCAGCCATGCATTCACCCCTGAATTTAGGTGCTTCAATTTTAGCACCTCGCAACACCCATGACAGCTGTGATCTTAGGAAGAACCAGAAATGGAGATGCCAAGATTAATTTGATCCGCTAATAATGAAACTCGATTCCTAAGAACGAGAGTTTGGGAAATGAGAAACTCGATTACTAAGAACAAGATTAATTTTTATATGTAGACGCATCACTCGTAAGGTAAACGGATTTCCACGTTTCGGATTCGTCATTTAAAGTCAATTCAATGAATTTTAAAGTTGAGTTCACAAAGAGACTTGATGAACTTAGGAACACCCTAGTTCTACTCTTAAAAATATGAATATACAAATTATCTTAATGCGTAAAAATCTATGCTCATATTATAATTTATGTTCGCTTGATGTTATTCTTTAAATTAGTGATATAGTACTTGGCTCGTGCATCAATTTATATTAAGAAACTTATAAAAAGAAAAAAATGATTACAATTGAATTCTAAAAAAAAAATATAGACGCCATAAATCATCACAAGGGTTAAATTGAACAAAATGGTTAATGCAGTTGAGCATGCAATAATTTTAAAGTCAGGTCTTTGGAATTACTCTTTGGCAAGTAATTGGAAATTAACTTAAGAAATGTAATCTTTATATTATTGAAAAAAAAATTAAAAACAGTTGGGCCGGGCCCATGTTTAATGAGTACTTGGTATATTAGAGGCAGGCCCATTGCTGATGCTTTTGCATGTGGGCCTAAATTTTGTTTGTCTCATTCATTATTTATGTTTAGCTTGGGTATTGGAAGAAACTTTGATGCTCTGTAACAGAGTGAGATTTGTGCTCAAAATGAAAAACACTGTAAAAGTTTTTTTGGCTTGATTTCCTTGTTTTTTGTTAACAAAGCCCATAAAATTAATCAACAGTGACTTGCTGTGCATCAAATACTGATTGTTTAGTTTGGCACGCTTATTGTTTTAATGTGAATTGGCATGCATTAATGGAACACAGAAATGTTATCTGGAGCTGTTCAATTAAAATCTATTAATTTTTGTATGGCTCTAACTGATAAAAAAAAAATTCACTCATTGGCACAAAATAGCGCCAATCTGGACCATAATGTTAATTTTGATAGACCGGTGCACTATATCAAAATTAAGTAACATATACCGGGTGCAGTTACATTAATTAGTTCTACAACAAAATGCTCCTAATTGATGCATGAAACAATTAGTTCTTCAAGTCATTATATCTATTTTTGTTTGATTTTTTGAATTGTGGTCTTTTTATTGTTCGATGATCTTAATTAGTGTGTATTTGAATTAATATTGGACATACAGCAATTATATATGTTCAAAATTTTATGGGCTTGATTTTGTAAGACATGTTTTAGTACATTTGGTTTGTCATATAATTAATTCTGAAACTGAAAATTAAAATTTTTAAGTTTTGGTGAGCTTATTATTTTATTTATTTTTTTTTTTTGGTGAGCTTCAGAGAAGACAAATAGATATAGCCCGGATGATGGTGAACCTAAGAAAAGGAAATCCGAATTTCTGTTACACGTAGCAGCAAATATACAGGTGCTTGGATTGCCAAATGAAGGGAGCCGCATGCAAATAAGACAATAAGAGGTACCCTGAGATATAATAGAAATTGGACCTGCTGCTCGCTGATCCAGCAAAGGTTATGGACAAAGCTAGGTCGACTTCACGCATCGCACCATCAATAGAGATAAAATGAAAAAAAATATATATATAACTAGTGCACTGTATGAAGTCATGAAATCAGTTATCTGGTAAAGTAAGGCCGAGCCCGTCACTTGCTTGAAAGTTTGGTTATGTAGTATTAAGCAATTCACAGTAACGAAATTTGAAAATTTAATTTTGACATTCTGATTTTTTTTGTTGTTGTCTGATTGTGTGATCAGAGCGTCAGAACAATCTATACGAGTATATGACACTAATAAAATTGATGTAACATCAAATTAGAAATTTCTGAAACTTCCAATTGCATTAAAAACCAAAATCTCTGTTGCCATGTTTGGTTGAGAGCTAGCGGTTGGTCAAATTGGTGGGTGGTCATTTTCTACTAAAATTTGGGCCAGAAAGAAAAACCAACTCAATTTGGAGTCAAAATTATTTTGGGCCTATAGAAATCGAAAATTTTGGATTTGAATTTTTGAGATTGAGGAGTCCACTATAATGATTCAGAAAAGTAATGTCATCCTAAAAAAATATTTATAGGCTAAGAAAACTAATAATAACATATATATTTTAAGAAGGTTGGTGGCAATGGCATACTATAATCTTATCAACCACTCTGAAAAAGTTTGTACAAGAAATAAGCTGTTTGATTGTTGGATATATGTTGGATATTACACAATGAATAACTACGTGCAAAGCATCTTTACAAATACATAATTAAAATAGAAATAAAGTTGATAGATATTTGATATATATTAATATTATATAGTACATAAACATTAATGGTTTCTATGCATTGTCACGTTTGTGATTTTTATAAAATTTAGGGCAAAAATAATTTATAGACTGTTCTAATTTTTTTGGATTAACAAATTTAAAACTAGATAAGCTACATTGTTCGTAAAAAGTAACAAGTATTGTGTGTTATTTGTTTTAGTTTTCAAATTTTCTTGTTTTCAGTCTTTTCTTAGCAAAAGTTCCACAAAATTCTCAAATTACAACAAAATTGAAATTGAGGACATAGAAAACACACTATGTTTGGTGGATATTAATCACTAGAAGTTCATTGCGTAAGGTCATATTTAGGATTTGATTTTGTTGTAATTTGTTTGAGTTGACTTCAGTTTGTTAAAAAACAACATGACTGAAAAAGGAATCAGCGTGAGAATACAACAACTTCATGTAATGAACCTTATGTTCTTCTTACCTTATGATCTCCTCATGAGAATACAACAACTTGATCCCCATTTTGGAATATGGCACTTGTATTCTGGTACTGAGTGAATTATAAAACTGGTATGGGATGTATGCTAAAATCTGAGGTATTGTCAGAAGAAATTTAATTAAGAATCACTGAAGATGCCATTAGAAATTACACAAACTTCCAAATGCAATGTCTGGTACACTATCAAAATGACTAAAAAATTGATAGGTATGAATGTTAATGACGGTCGTGGAAGCGTTCAAGTAGTAATTTCATCAAATAACTTGTGGGTATACACCAATACCCGACCAAATGGAGAAAAATAGAACTCACACAAGAAGCCAACCACAACAAAAAATCAAGCACGAAAAATAAAAGAGAGACAAAATTTTACGTGAAAACCCTTGCGGGAGAAAACCACAGGAGCACAATACAAAATCACTATATCAAGGGGTCTTTACAATACAAAAAAAAAGAATCAAAGCAATAACACTCTCCCACACTCTCTTATAATATTATACACTAATTTGAGATTAACTAATGTATTTTGGTGGGATTGAAACAAGAGAGCAAACCCTAGACAAAGTTTGGAGAAGAGGCTTCTTTCTTCTAAGAGAGAGACCGACTTCTATCTTTTTTTCTCTCTGATTTCCTTTTCTATCTGAAGCTTATTTTGTTTGCTTTGTGATATTCAACACTAAAAAGTGAAACCTGAATAAATAATCATGTCACTTAAGAAATTTGTCAGAGCACTGAAAAATAATAGAGCGCATAAATTCTGGTAATATGGTTTAACCGTAAAAGATATCCTTAATCAATTGCCAGATATTTAGCAGAGAAGGAAAAATCGGCCGTTTCAGACCGGAATAGGCAGATTCGCATCGGAATCGGACTGTACAGATTAGATTTCTGACCAAGTCAAATGGTTGTTCGAATTCAACATGCATAATTCAACTTTATGAAAAATAAATGCACACAAAACGATAAGTAATAATTTTACAAAGTCCAGAAAACCCGCACCTGTAGTCGTGGGACAGTTCACTGTTGTCTCTATGTCTCTCCCTACTTCGACACCCAAATCTAGACCACGAAACATGATTTCTATTATACACATTTATCATTGAACAAAATTATATCTATTAAGATTATAACTAGGCTTCTTTATAATAAAAATAACTTCAGGGGTCTTCGGTGAAATTTTCCATTTCAATATATACTGAATAAAATTCCAGAATTAATATAATTATTTATAATTAATATATATCTAATTATATGATCTCAAATAAATACCAAACTCGATAAAGTAAAGTTTTCAGATTTTAAATATAATTACAAAAATTCTTAATAATAAATAAATTTCAGATTATAGTATAATTAAAGAATGCTTACTAATAACATTAAATTTCAGATTATAATATGACTAAAGAAATTCTTACCAATAATCTAAGTTTTCATATTATAATATAAAAGAAATAAATTTTCAGATTATACTTGAAAGGAAGACAATCATAAATTCCTACAATCTATGAACAATACATTATTCTAATCAACATCTACTTATCGTATTGTAATTGGTAAAACTTATGCAACAATTATAAATAATAGATCATGATTTTAGTGTACCTTCAAGCAAAAATTGGGTTTCTCCTTGGCTCGGTTGTTAAGGAACAGAGAGAGATGGTGCGGCAAGTAATTGAGAGAATTTCAATTAAAATATGGAGTAACGGTTTTGAAATCACATTAGAGGGAGGAGAGTAATTAAAATGAAGAGGACGGTCAGGGACAAAATCAAGAGGGATGGGTGGTTTAATTTATAGGGGTGATTTTGCGTATTTCAAACAGAGGGGAAGGAATCGGGATTTTAATAAAAATTAGTGTGAGCGGGAAGCAAAGATTTAGAAGCAGGGGATATTGTGAGGGTTAGTTAATTTTGCGTTGGTTATTTTGATAGGGAGTGAGATATGGGCTACTGAATCTAATTGGGCTGAATCGGGCTCTGTTGATATGTAAATCAATTTCATTTATATCATGGCTTACTAATTAAGTTAATTGAAACTGAAATTTAAATTAATTGGATCGTTTCTCATGTCAATTCTCTCAATCTACGTGGCGTTACATCCTTATATATGTATGTTAACGTATACGAATATCACTCAGAGTATATTCAAGATTCCTAGTTTGTATTCTTATTAAATTAAGATATTTAAATACGAAAGGAAGAAAGGTTGCGAAAGGAATTTTCATTGTACCTTAATTAATATAGTATTTTCAGTACGTGGTATTACAACTTTTTGGACATTGATCACACCTATACAACAGCAATGTGGCACGTACTTGTTGGTGGGGTCCATGTTTGTGTCAAATTTAATAGAACAAATCAAGAACACAAAACTCCCATGAATCTCCCTTCCCTCCCTTATTTTTTATATCACAGAATTGTTTTTCTTACATACTACCCTCTCCGTATAGAGAGTATTTTATATCTATCATAGGGCTTACAGCTCACCTCTATTATCTTAGAAACAAATCATAATTCAATCTAAACTTGGAAGTAAATTACACACCAATCAATTATGACAAATAAAGGAAATGCAGAATATTTTTGTCCAGCCGTATAAACCAAGAATATATGTTGCCAAGAATCTATGTTGCCTTCTTTCTTCATTTTCTTCTGGATCGGATGTGAACGTTGTTGTACGTATTAGCTTGTAACTTCAACAGTTTGTGTTTGCATGAGTCATCTACAAGAAGTTACACAAAGACCAACGGTTGCAAATGAGAACTTAATCAATTGCAAGAGCCATTGAGAGGATTCAAAACTTGAAATAACATAGAGCATGGAACAAACAAAAACAAGACAGGAAATATAATCATAATAACACTTACGTTCTTAGAAGAATGTTCTTAGAAGTCAGCGAAGTAGGCAACTCTGGGATTTCTTCCAGCAAAGTAGCTTTGTGAATGTCAAGTTGTTGAAGGGCAGTGAGCATCACCATTGTACCAGGCAATGACCGCAGCGAGCTTGCATCACAGATGGACAAACTCTTGAGGGTACTACTGTTTTGTAACAACCATTGCTCTGACTGGGCCTCCATCCCTGAACACTTGCGAACTCTCAGAGAACTAACAAATCTTAGACATCTAAGTGGTTCAATACGAAGGAGGCAGAGGTGATCAATATCTAGAGAACTGGTCTTTAAAGAGACCAAGTTGTTTCCTTGGTTGACAGTATGTGCTTGTGGCATAGATGAAATTTCAATGAGCTTGTCACATCCATTGATGGACAGTTTTCTGAGCGATGTAAATGCATTTTCAGAGGAAGGGATACAAGTAATATTTGCACTGTTTTCAATCCAAAGAGTACTAAGTGTAGAGAGGTGTGATGCTGACTCTGACAGTGACACATCAAGTTCACCACAGTTTCCCATTGAAAGAAATTCTAGTTTCGCAGGTAGCAAGATGCTCTGGTTATCAACTGTTACCAGCTTTGGGTTTCCCTTTATAACTAAGTGTTTTAGTGACACAAAGTTCCCAAATGCACCAGTTGGTAACTGAACCAAATTCTCACAGTCTCTGATGATTAGTACCTCAACAGATTGTAAATCTAGGTTTTCTTGCTGCAGAAATCCATTCAATGATATTAATTTGGGACATTCGGCAATCTGTACTCTTCTAAGCGATGATTTCATACATGATGGTGCTTCATCTGTAATGCAAGAACTGCGGTGCATATCTGGAAGGGAATTAAGCCCCACACTATGTACTACAAAATGGAAAAGAGAAAAAGGAATGGTCGGTATATTGGCCAGGTTTGGGCAGTCTACGATTTTAAGATCCTTTAGATTTGGAAAGCCATAACAAATATGTGGTCCTGCCCAGGATTCCCATTTTGGCATGTCGAAGCAATATAGCCCTTCCAAAGCACAATCACTTGTCCAAATTGGAGACCTGTGGCCTGTATAACACCAAATGGACAATTCCTCCAGATTTGGATTGGGTCGGAGGTTATCAATGACTTGCTCAGGGTCATGATAATTGCTCCCTTCAGTCCATTCCAGGGATAGTGATATAAGACTTTCCTTTTTGGATAGGTTTGCATTTGTAGCTTCAAGTGGATCCCCTACATTCTCAATTTTCTCTATAGAAAGGTATCGGAGATTGTTTAGCATCTCTAGTTCATCTATATGCTGACCACTCTCCCTTCCAACAAAAAAATGTAACTTTTGTAGAGAGGTCAACTTGTGCACTCCGTGAATTTTTTGCATTACCTCGTTGGGAAGGTTCATATAGCGTAAACTAACAAGATTGGTAATTCCAGTTGTTTCAATACCCTCATAATCTGAATTTCCACTCTGATTGGTCATTTCTAGCACTTGAAGATGGTAAAGCTTATGAAGTGAATTATGAAGCAAATATCTAAAGGATTGTTGATACCTATAAAGGTCGACCTTTAGAAAGCGAAGATGCAACAAACTACCAATCTCCTCCGGCAGTTCACATCTACCTTTTCCTTGTATGACCAATAAACGCAAAGTTTTCTTAAGTGAACCATTTGGGGGAACAAATCGATCTCCAATAAAGGTTATTACCAAGGTGCGTAAATTTGTAAGATTGAATATCCTTTCAATTTTACTTTCGGGAACAGCGACATGTTGTGCAGTTAAAGGTATATTATCAGATTCACCATTTGGTTCTACTCTGCAACATTCTCCTTTCGATACATTCTGAGCCAGATCATGCATCAAATCATGCATAACATACCTTTCATACCCAAACCTGAAAGATTTTTCAAAGAAAGATTTTCTGAAAAGGTAGTTGAAGTATTCTTCTCCGATATCTTCAGGTCTTTCTTCTCCATGTAACTCTTGGTGTATGAATCCGGTGGCCATCCACATTTTGATCAACTCATCTTTGTTGAACTGATAATCTTGAGGAAATATGCAGCAAAATCTAAAGCATTCTTGCAAATGTGCTGGTAGATGGTAATAGCTCAATTTCAGCACATCTGCCATATCCTTAGCTTGTTCTAAGTTGATCAGTGAATCATGGTTCAAAATTCTTTTCCAGTATTGGAAATTAACGTTTGAATTCAGCAAGCTTCCAATCACCTTTGCTGCAAGGGGACTACCTCGGAGTTTCTTTACAATATCATTTCCGATCTCTTGCAAATCTTTATGATAGTCAGGGTTATAACCGTAAAATGCATACTTATTGAACAGCTCTAACAACTCTTGCTGTTCCAAGCCTTTTAACTCTAGATTTTCTCGTTCACCATTTAGCACATGAGCAAACATGTCAGCCACTGATTTCATTCTAGTGGTGAGTAAAATTTTACTTCCTTGTTGTACAAATTTTAAGGGTGCAACCAAT
Source organism: Carex parvula (assembly GCA_025461045.1). Taxonomy (NCBI): domain Eukaryota; kingdom Viridiplantae; phylum Streptophyta; class Magnoliopsida; order Poales; family Cyperaceae; genus Carex; species Carex parvula. The sequence continues at coordinate 17,994 of JAJGRW010001792.1, read as the reverse complement.
TTTTCCCAATCACCCATGTTATCGTCATTCCAAGCATCATCTAGAATGAGAAAAACTTTCTTTGAAAGAATCCTCTCCTTCAAGCTTTTCAATAGGCCATTTAATGACTCACCATTATGGGTTTTCTCACCAAGGTCTTCGAGGATTTTTCTTGTTATATCTTTTACACTAAAGCTTGTTGAAATACAAACCCAAATTGTTTTGTCAAAATGGTTCTCTCTGTTAATTTCCTCAAAGATTAACTGTGCAAGAGTGGTCTTCCCTAATCCACCCGCCCCCACAATACAAAAGGCAGAGATATTTCCCTGAGATGCTGGTTTCTTTAACCATTCAATTATCATGGCCTTCTCATTCTCACGGCCGAACACTTTGCTTTCGGTTAAAAAGGATGTAGTTTCTTGACTAGAAGTGTAAACAGGCTGATTATTTGGTTTTGCATGGCCTTGAACATCTAATGCAATAGCAAATTGGAAGAAATTGCCAACATCTGCGGCCGCTAGATCTAACATTTCTACAGCCTCCCTTAACCTCTCCAGTGTATCTTCACTAATGTTAGAACCAGTAACTTTTCTCTTCAGCGAACCAATTATTGAAGAGGAAGATTCACTAACCTGATCTCGAGTTTTCACCATGTCTTCCAGCTCCCAGTACTTGAGTTCGTCAAGCACATCTTCAGCTGCTAAGAAAGCTTCTTTGAATTGCTCTAGCCAAGCATTCACCCCCGAATTCGGGTGCTTCAATTTTAGTGCCTCGCCAACACCCATGACAGCTACAATCTTGGGAAGAGCTGCTTTCACCCTACGTAGCTCGGATTTAGTATCAGCAGGCAGCATACGCTCGCCCAAGTAGGAAGAAGCCGTGTCGAGTAGTTTGCTAATGATTGCAGACCCGAACCATTCAACAGCTAACTCCCATCGAGATTTGCTTCTTCTGACTTACTATCTCTCTGTTTTTTTTCTTTTTCTTTTTGTTTTTTTTTTTGGTTTTTTTTTTTTCTAAGTAGCAGGGTTGTTGTGTACAGAACCAGAAAAAAATACACTAACAATTTGTAGTAGATTGTTGAATGAAAGATGAATAGAGAAATTGAGATTTCAAGAGGAAAAATATCGGTTAATTAACAAAGGAACTCAATGACCAAAAGGATGATTGTATGAGAGACAGAGTGAAGACAGTAAAGATAGCAAAAGAGATGAAGTTTATGGGATGTGTGGGTGTAATGCAACGCAAGTTTTTTTTTTCTTTTTTTTTCTTTTTTGAGAACTAACAATGGTTGTTTACAGAATAAGGAAAAACACTAACAATTTGTAGTAGATTGTTGAATGAAAGATGAATTGAGAAATTGAGATTCCAAGATAAAACAAGTTCGAAATCAAAGGAAGTCGATTATCACAAGAGAGATTGTATGAGAGAGATTGAGATATGAGAAACAGAGTAAAAAACAGTAAAGGTAGCATAAGAGATGACAAGCAATAAAGTTAACAGTTGAAACAACATTATTGGCGATCAGATTCTCTGTGGCATGCACAAACTAAACATCATAGGTAGCAATTAATTAATTAGCCTATCCACCTTCAGAAAAACTAAAGTACAGCATCAGCAACCCGTTACACGGTATCTTAATGTTTTCGTCAAAAAAACAACTGGAAACTAAAAGTCAGTGTAAGTCCCAGATACACAAATTGTGCTTTCCTAGAAGCATAGTGTATACTAAAAAAAAGAAAAAGAAGCACAGTTGATATTAAAAAAAAAATTGGGATATTTTGTCCCTATTCCCTTGTAGCAGATTTTTTCCCTTGTAGCATATTTTGTCCCTATTTCCTTGTAGCAGATTTTTTCCCTTGTAGCATATTTTGTCTCTATTGCCTTGCAGCTCATGACGGATTCAAATCTCACGTTTCCGATTCAAAACCTAAAAATTGAATTATTTTAGGGGATCCGGACCCAATCAAATGAATTCAGATCGAGTGAAGTAACTCAATTTTTGGGTTTTAGATCGGGACCATCCGATTCGAATCTGTGACAATCCATCCCCAAGTGGTGTGCACACATTCCAAGTGACAGATTTGAATCTCGAAGCGATCCTCAACGATGGATTCGAATCAGACGTTCCCGATCCAAAACTCAAAAGGGTTACTTTAGGGGATCCGGACCCAAATGAATTCAGATCCACTGAAGTAACTCAATTTTTGGTTTTTAGATCGGGACCGTCTGATTTGAATTTGTCACAATCCATCCCAAGTGGGGTGTACACATTATGAGTGATGGATTCAAATCTCGAAGCGATCCCGAATGATGGATTCGAATAGGACGTTTCCGGTCCAAAACTCAAAAATTGAGTTACTCTAGGGGATCCGGACCCGAATCAAATTGGAGTAGTTTCCCACTTAATGTCTTAAAGCACCCCGATTGGAGTAGTTTCCTTGATTTTTTTTTTTAAGTTAGAATGCCTTAAAGCACTCAGTTCAAATTAATTTTATTTTACACAAAATCTTCGTTATTTGAAAAACTTGTGCTGACAAATTATTGATAATTCTACAACCGTCAGATGATACAACCGTCTGACAATAGAATTGTGCTTTAATTCCTCATTATATTTTTTAGGACAATTGACGATTTGCATTTTTTTCTAAATCCACTGCGTAGTTGTGAATGGAGCTCAGACTCGCGACATTTGAATAGCCACAATCCTAAAACTTTTCGCCACAAGCCGCAAAAGAGAGATGATGAAACAAGAAGCTTCGCCAGAAGGCACAAGCTTCAAAGTCAACTAATCCTTGTAAATTAATTTTCTTTGCGGAAAGCACATCTATCCATGTAGGAAATAATCAAATAATTAATTAAGGAGCTTACCCAACTGGCAACCACCATATAGGAGACAAAGTCAAATGTCAAAGCCACATCTTAAGGAAAACACACATATGGCAGCATTAGTGATGGCGTACATTGTTGCTTGCTAAATCTCAAATCAGGACTAAAGAATTCGGAACCTGGTCTCATAGAAGCGCACAGAAAATCAAAAACTGTGAGTCAGCATGCTTGAATTGAGACCGACTGGTCAATTTTGAAATTCGAAATTAAGACCAAGTTGTATTAGAAATTGTCTCTCCTTTCTAACTAATTGAGAATTCGAAATCACCTTCTGACTTTTCATGAAAGTTATAAAATAATAATTGGTGGAAATTCCAACATTCTTATTAATATCCAAAGTTAATTACAAATTAATAAGTACACTCAGAATCCCTCGGTCTTTCGAAAAATGCCCAAACTGATCAGAATCTGGCCGGTTTTTTTTTTTTTTTTTTTAGATAGACACTATGAAGAGCAAGATAATGAAATCTAACACTGAAATTTTGAATTTTTTGTTTAAATTATTGATTAGATTACTTCTTTCGATTCTAATTAGCATATTTATACTAAAATACACTATCTTACTTGAAATTATGTTGAATTACACTATATTACATTATATTACTCTAAATTATGTTAAATTATGTTGAATTACGCTAAATTACACTAATTTCGCTAATTGTAATAAAATACGGTAAATTATGCTAAACTACGCAAAATTAGACTGATTTTGTGCCATATTTTATAAATCATAAAAAATAGTAAAAAATTTCAAAAATAGTAAACAAAATTAGTATTCTACATGTTCATTATATAACTAATTTACAGAGCTACTTAGATTGAATAATACAAATGAAAATCTTAATCGGAAAGTTCAACTCAAGTTTTGAAACTCTTCTCTTAGTTTTTTGACAATTCTGAATTTTGAAATCCGACATCGCGGGCACTGACGCACTGACGATGGGTATTGGATCCAAGCTGTTCTCGCAAAAGAGAGATGATGAAACAAGAAGCTTCGCCACAAGGCCCAAGCTTCAAAGTCAACTAATCCTTGCAAATTAATTTTCTTTGTGGTTTTTGCACATCTATCCATGTAGGAAATAATAAAATAATTAATTAAGGAGCTTACCCAACTGGCAACCACCATATAGGAGACAAAGTCAAATGTCAAAGCCACATCTTAAGGAAAAAACACATATGGCAGCATTAGTGATGGCGTACATTGTTGCTTGCTAAATCTCAAATCAGGACTAAAGAATTCAGAACCTGGTCTCATAGGAAGGACACAGAAAATCAAAAACTGTGAGTCAGCATGCTTGAATTCGAAATTAAGACCAAGTTGTATTAGAAATTGTCTGTCCTTTCTAACTAGTTGAGAATTCGAAATCACCTTATATCTTTTCATAAAAACTATAAAATAATAATTGGTGGTATACCCTTGAAATTCGGACATTCTTATTAATATCCAAAGTTAATTACAAATTAATAAGTACACTCAGAATCTCTGGATTTTTCGAAAATGCCCAAACCGGTCAGAATCTGGCCGGTTTTTTTTTGTTTTTTGTTTTTTTTAGAGACACTATGAAAAGCAAGATAATGAAATCTAACACTCAAAATTCAAATTTTTTGTTTAAATTATTGGTTAGATTACTTCTTTTGATTTATAATTAGCATATTTATACTAAAATACACTATATTACTTGAAATTATGTTAAATTACACTATATTACATTAAATTACGCTAAATTATGTTAAATTATGTTGAATTATGATAAATTACACTAATTTCGCTAATTATAATGAAATACGGTAATTTACGCTAAACTACGCAAAAATTACGCTAAATTAGGCTGATTTTGTGCCATCTTTCATAAATCATAAAAAATAGTAAAAAATAACAAAAATAGTAAAAATTAGTATTCTACAAGTTCATTATATAACGAATTTACTGAGCTACTTAGATTGAATAATATAAATGAAAATTTTAATCGGAAACTTCAACTCAAGTTTGAGACTCTTCTCTTAGTTTTATGATAATTCTGAATTTTGAAATCCGACATCGCGGGCACTGACGCACTGACGATGGGTATCAGACCCAAGCTGTTCTCGCAAAAGAGAGATGATGAAACAAGAAGCTTCGCCACAAGGCCCATGCTTCAAAGTCAACTAATCCTTGTAAATTAATTTTCTTTGCGGAAAGCACATCTATCCATGTAGGAAATAATCAAATAATTACTCAAGGAGCTTACCCAACTGGCAACCACCATATAGGAGACAAAGTCAAATGTCAAAGCCACATCTTAAGGAAAACACACATATGGCAGCATTAGTGATGGCGTACATTGTTGCTTGCTAAATCTCAAATCAGGACTAAAGAATTCGGAACCTGGTCTCATAGAAGCCCACAGAAAATCAAAAACTGTGAGTCAGCATGCTTGAATTGAGACCGACTTGTCAATTTTGAAATTCGAAATTAAGACCAAGTTGTATTAGAAATTGTCTCTCCTTTCACAATAGACATGGATGCAATATGTGCCGCACAATAAAAAATGAAACTAGTTCATTGCACAATCAAAGTAATTATAAGATCAACACACAATATGAAGTTGTTTTCTTTTTCCTTTCTTTTTTACTTTATGATACAATTTATAGAATCCAATCTGACCAAATAAATATCAACAAGTACTTTACGTTGTCATTTCTTTTGAGTTCCATATAATGAATCAAGAATTAATTTTTTAACTGATAATTAATACTTGGTGAGGAAATTTCGACCTATAATTTTACTTATTAATTTGACTGCCCTTTTACAAAACAAGCACTTTGATGAGCTCCACAATGCACTATGCTTTTAGCAACAAGTTCAAACAAATAACATTGTTTGTTGATAAAGTCAGGTATTAACATAAGAATTTCGATTATTATTTTTTGAGAAAAAAAAAAAATTGGTTACAAAATGTTATCTTTATATTATTGAAAAACAAAAGTTAGGCCCATGTTTAATTAGCTATTTTGTATATTGGAGTCAGGCCCATTTCTGATGCTTTTAGCATGTAGGCTTAAATTTATTTTATGGAGCTTTATGTTCTAGCGTCGGTATCAGAAGAAACAAAATAAATTTTATGCTGTACCGATCATGTGCTGATAATGAAACATCCTGTACTCTGATCATATCAGGAAAAAATATTGATGGTTTACTTGGCACGGTTAGTGTTTAGTGTTTAGTGTTTAGAATGTAAATTGTCATGCATTAATTCAACACAAGAATGGAATAAGGAGTCCTATTTTTGATTCAGGGTGGTACTAGCTTGGATGCTGCTAGAATAGATACTAGCTAGTTTTGGTTGTTGTTACCAAAAAATTGAGTTGGACTCACAGGCAGGAAGGGAAGAAGAGATTATTAGTACCTGGGAAGATAGAGAGTACGAGGCTCCCCTTGGGGAGGAAAGAAGAGCTAGTATGTGGGCTTCTTTCACTGGATTGGGTGTTGGTGACGACAGGTAACGGAAAGATAGAGCGTGCAAAAGAGGGAAAAAAATTAATTAGAATAAAAGCACCAAAAAGATCTTACTCCAAGGGAAATTTATCAAGTGCAAGAGTTACATGTGTTCGTAGTCCCTTCCAAAGTAGAGCGGGGAAGAGTTGTTAACAAACCCATTGTTTTTCTCGATGAATGCCATCGATCGTACCCATTGCGGCAATTTTCTTGCTCATGTGGTGGATGATCTCCTCAGAGTTGAATTAACAAAAGAACATAATAAAAGGTAGAGGTTTTCAAAATTAGTGGATATTCTGGATAGACGGATTCAACAAGGTCGTTATGAGCAATTAGTTATTTCACAATTCTGCATGTACTGTTGGACAGAGAGATTGTTTGCTTATCAATATTTCAGTTTTCAACGTGTATATTATTTGTATTAGGAATATGTAACAATTTGATATTATTTGGAATTCAAAATTTCCAAAATCCTATCCACAAATCACATTACATGCCAGAAAAACAAACAGATAAATTGTTTGTACAATAGCCAAAACAATATCAAGTCAAAACATAAGAAGATTAGCAAGCAGCAATAATATTATCAACATTTTTTGTGCACCAGTACAAAACATGACATATAAAATTTCATAACATTTTTTTCTATTCTAAGGAGGTAGTAGTTGAGAATGTCGTGGGTCGTGAATCTTGAAAACATCGGTGAAAAAGTGCGATAACTTCTACTATTTAGGGTTGTCATTGAGTACGCTATGTGTCGGGTGGAGATGTTATCATAATACTCGTATAAATTTATTCTTATCCGTGCACTATCCATACCCATTACGATAACGGGTAACAAAATAAATAATAGATAATTATCATGTAAAATGATATATAAAAGTGTGTACCGTTGACATTAATCCTAGTGCAATTGGTCATTTATGTGAAGTTCCAGAAGAACACCACAAAAGGCGACCTTTCAATAATATAGGTTGTAGTGATATAGTCTTATAGACCAGAAAAAAAAAAATTAACCATTAACAGAATTTTGATAGGTGCTCTGATATATTCCCGGACAAACTACAATTCGAGGTCATTATTCTTGCAATGTAAAGTTACAAAAACGGATCAACTTGCTAATTGTTTCCTAATAGCACAGGACAGGCTTAAAGCTTCCTTGAGTGCTGCTGTTTTGTGATGTGATCAGTTGCAAATTCAGTTTGCATTGATATGACAAATAACACACACTTTGTATTAATCCTTTTAACCAAATTTTCAATTCAAAGAATCTTGTCTCATTTGATCTTCTGAAAGGAGCATCCATGCCTCCAGTATCACCAAGATTTATACTTATGGTAGAGTTGCCACTTCTTGAAATATTAAACGGGAGGGTCCCTCCTGGTTTAATACTGAATTCTTCTAGTTTTACCGAGTCAAATTTCTCCATGTTGTAGTAAAAATCTACCTCCATGTCCTGATACACGGCTGCATCGAACCAACCACTGTTATGGATGCTCATAGTAATGGTGAGGTTATAGGAAAGACAAGGTGTGGTGCTACTGGTAAGCTCGAACCGGGTCAAGTTGGCATTTATAATGGTGACCTCTGGTGATCCAATTACGAGATCATTCATTTTTACAACACATGCAGAAATCAAAACACCAACGAGAATAATTGCTAAAAGTATCCAACTCACAATGACGAGCTTATTATTATGTGGTCTCGATTCAGGTTGATGAGAATTCATGTCTCTTTCCTTTTTGGTTAATTGTCTTGTATGGTTGAGGAAGAGGGCTAAGAATTAAGACTCACAACCACCAAAAGAAACACACTTGATGTACGAGAACCAACCTTTGTTTTAACGACAAAATGTAATGCTCTCCACGTGAGAAGTAGATTTTGAGATGTATATAACAAACGGATTTGCTTTGTATGGTAGTTCTCTATATAAGAGAGACCCTCCATATAAAGGAGGATCATGACTAATATTATGCTATTAAATATAGATCTGGGAGAAATTTATATATATAGTCATCATTCTTTATAATTTAGATAATTTTTTCTATGAAAATTTTTAAATTAGTTATTTTTCCATCTAAACTCACTTATTTTAGAATATAAAATATTTTATTTAATTAATTAAAATTACAAACTAATATTAGGAAAATAAAATAAAATAACAGTTATGCACTTAATTTCAAATTATCTGCTCAGGGATCTGATAACATGATATTAAAGCAGAAGGTAATATAATCTTTTAAATCTAATATTAGCATGAAAAGTTATTTGTGCTTAACGCTGATATATAAATAATAGGACATTCGATACCTTGGAAAAGAAGCTGAGAGCATCCACATCTCTGAGACTCTTAGAGTTTCTAAATAACTGTTAACTGCTTTTAAGAAATTATAGACTCTGGAGTTTCTAAATGTTCACATCCCTGAAACTACTTTTAGAGTTTCTAATAAGCCATATCATCAGTAAATTAAAATTGATAAGCCACATCAGCAATAAATTAAACTAATTTTAGCGAATACAGGCCAATCGTTTTGCCACGTCAGAGTTTATAAACGATTTCTTAATAAGAAATTATTGAGCAAAGTTGCTAAATAAGAAATCCATCTACATATTTGAAACTGGTTTAGCAACTGCCACGTTAAATTAGAAACTCTAATAGTTTCAGGGATGCATATGCTTTTATCCAGAGTGCTCTCAATGCTATAAACAGTATACCAGATAAACTCTAAGGCTTAGTTGCTCACATATGGAGACAAATGTTGAGCCCAAAGATGGCATCATGGAGGCCATGGAGTGATGGAGATTATGTATTCATATTGGAAAGCTTGTTCTGAGCTTTAATTTCCAACGGATTTAAAATCATCTCAATCAGAGTTCGGACGAAAAACTTATGACCAAAATACCGATAATGTGCAGCGCAGTCTACAGGTGGGGACATGGATGCACTGGAGCTATTCTTAGCGGTTTCATTATTTTACTTTATAGTTGTGGAACTTGAGTTCAAATTCCATTGTCTAGTATTTTATGATTTTGCTCTCTCATTTAAATTTTTAGTTTCACCTCTGTATGATGTATGAAGATAAAATATGAATTAGTGTCATGTGGGCCCCTCATAAGTACCTTATTTGTTAACACCATCTGGTTATAAACATAAGAGTTGTTCCTAATTAACATAAGAATTGTTATTCTCGTAACTAACTGTGTTATTTCTTATCTGACTTGGGTACTAGAATTACTGTAACGGTTGTTGCGTGTAATCAGGCTTGGGTAATTAGTTGAAATTTTTTGTCAGCTGGGTTATATTCTGATAGAAATCTTGATATCGTAGGTAACTTTTATATGGCGTTAATTCTGTGTTTTTAAACAATTATCGGGTATGGGTTGCAGGGGTTTGACTTCATATATATGGTAACTTCAATTAATCAGACATTAGGGAAACATTATCCTGTCTTTGTCCAGGCTAACCTGCAACACTGGAGATCTTCAGTTTGTGCCTTTTCCTATTGTTCCGCCTATATTAGTAGATGGAATCAACATTCTGCCTTTCACCGGAAGAGATTATTTAATTGATTAGCCACATCAATTAGTGGTAATGGAATAGGGAGCTTCCGGACTATCCGATCGTACAATCATGATGGATGTAGAAAATGAAATAGCGCCGTCGTTCTTTTTCACGGTTTGTCTGTTTAATTTTTGTAATTCTTCATCTTTTTTATTGTAATTTATTTAGGGAAGAACTCTAGAAGATACAAAATTAGCAACTTTGTGCAAAGAAAAAAATAAGCACCTTCCTCGGTTCCTACTGATCATTTGTGAGAAGACACTGTGCTATTGATCAATCAATATTATATATTTTTCCTCGACCTGTTTGATGAAATGCTTATGAGAAAAGCTGTCTCGGTTATCTCCTTTAATGAGCCTTATTAACATGAGGCTACACTGATTTCATTTCCATTTAAGTGATTAATAAAGAAGATGTGTACAGATTTTCACAATTTTCCTCATCCTAGCGTTAATTATGTCTCCCCTATCTTGCATAACTGTGGAGATTTTTTTTTCTCAAGTAGTGTGCAAAAAATGATTACCAATCTTGCATTATTTCTCACAATTTCATGTCTCAATGATCATCACCGGAAGCTCAACAAGTCTATCAATCAAATATGTGCATCATAATCAGCAACTTTAATAAGCAAGCCCAACAAAGTACCTTCTTTATTTAATCAATAAATGACACAATCAACAAACAGTTGTAACGAAAAAGATACCACGAAAATGAATGCAAATTTAGAATTAAAGTCATAAAACTGAATTGAAATGCAAAATACATATATATATATATATATATATATATATATATATATATACATATATATAGGGTCTGGCTAATTTGCTGCTGGCAGCATTTCGGCCAGCTGCTACCGGCAGCAAATCTGGACCATATGATCTTCAAACAACCGATCCGAACCGTTCAACATGTTATAAATATTGAAATGTGCTCGGAGACCAAATTTTACATTTTTTGGAATTTTTTTACTATTTATTAAGCCACTTTGAAAATTCCAGATCATATGGTCCAGAATTTTGTTGCTCTGTTTTTACTGTTCACCCGGATCTGGAATTTTCAAAGTGGCTTAATAAATAGTAAAAAAATTCCAAAAAATGTAAAATTTGGTATCCAAGCACATTTCAATATTTAGAACATGTTGAACGGTTCGGATCGGTTGTTTGAAGATCATATGGTTCAGATTTGCTGCCGGCAGCAGCTGGCCGAAATGCTGCCAGCAGCAAATTAGCCGGACCCCATATATATATATATACACATATACATATACATATACATATACATATACATATATATATATATATATATATATAAAACTACCCGCATGTGCTTGATAGTTTACCAATGAATGCAGCAGTTTTAGCTTTGACTAACAAAGTTGACAAGCAATATATAGGACAAAATTAATTACATTTTACCAACAAAAATATACAGTTTTTGCTATATGCTGTATTATTAATTGGATCGCAGCTCAATGAGGGAGGCGTATATACCGTCTTTTATCCTCATCAGCATCTCGTGCCTTTCTCTACAATTTCTCCATTCTTCACTACGGCAATCATATCTGCACCTTTGATAGTAGACAACCGGTGCGCAACCACAATAGTAGTACGACCGACCATGACCCTATCCAATGCCTCCTGAACCACATGCTCTGACTCAGCGTCTAGTGCACTTGTTGCTTCATCGAGTAACAAAATCTTAGGGTTTTTCAATATAGCTCTAGCTATGGCTACACGCTGCTTCTGGCCACCTGATAGTTGTATCCCTCTCTCCCCTACATATGTGTCGTACCCTTGAGGAAGACTGGAAATAAATTGGTGGGCATTGGATGCTTTAGCAACTGCAATTAGTTCTTCTTCAGTGAGTTCCCCTTCTTTCCCATATGATATGTTGGCGCTTATCGTGTCATCAAACAGAACCGGCTCTTGGCTAACGAGTCCCATTTGTTTTCTAAGCCAGCTAACATTGAGCCTAGAGATTTCAGTTCCATCTAGTAAGATAGTACCACTGTCAGGGTCATAGAATCGTTCAAGGAGTGCGATTACCGTTGATTTCCCACTACCGCTCTCTCCAACTAGAGCAATAGTCTGCATAAGGGAAGCAGAGGCCTTATTAGATTACAAATATACTAGCAGATTTTGTCACAACCCAACAATAGGGCTGACAACCCGCCGCGCATAATAGCGCAAGGCGTTTCAATCATTTTACAAAATCACATATATACATATACATTACCAAGTGACAGAACTTACTTTTTTTTTTTTTTTTCAATGCAAGTCCCACAGTCTTCTAGTTCAACATCTTGTTTTCGTGTCTTGCGCTTTGTACATGGAACCCACCGAAGTGGTAATATATTAGAGATTGAAAATCTCTAAGTGCGGTATTCAGTTCCAGTCGAGTTATTCTAAGACCAACCAACTAAATCAAACCACCACCGAGCATAATTATAAAAGAGCAGCATTGATCATCAAGCTGAAGAGATAATTCGGAATTCAATAGTAAACTGCTAGCATGAATGAATGCAGACCAAAATTAGAACCTTACGAAGTAACCCAAAAATAAGTTTACCTATGACATTTCATTAACTAAGTTATGCTGATGATAACATAAAATTTCTATAAACTCCAAAGTGCAATGCTCACGCAAGTAGATTGATTATAAATTCAAACATGCATGAAATGCTAACATATCATATAAAATACTCAAATGCTCATGAATCTTATTTATTGCACGAATGTTCTTGTAAAGCAATTCTTTAGCATTTCTATCTTGCGATTTAGATTCAATACTTATCTGACTACGGGTCATGCGCTACCACGAATACGGCGCCTACACAATTTCTGTTATGCGCATAACCTGAAATTGTGCGCTTACCACGAATACAGCGCCTACATGACCCCGGTCATGCGCTACCACGAAAAGACAGCGCCTACATGACCGGTCAAGTTTCCAAGTTCAATGTTCAATCAATACATTACCACGGTCATGCGCTACCACGAAAAGACAGCGCCTACATGACCGGTCAATTTTCCAAGTTTCAATCAAGTACAAATATGACCACGGTCATACGCTACCACGAAAAGACAGCGCCTACATGACCGGTCAGTTTCCAAGTTTCAATCAAGTACAAATATGACCACGGTCATGCGCTACCACGAAAAGACAGCGCCTACATGACCGGTCAGTTTCCAAGTTTCAATCAAGTACAAATATGACCACGGTCATGTGCTACCACGAAAAGGCAGCGCCTACATGACCGGTCAATTTTCTAAGTTTCAATCAAGTACAAATATGACCACGGTCATGCGCTACCCACGAAAAGACAGCGCCTACATGACCGGTCAGTTTCCAGGTTTCAATCAAGTACAAATATGACCACGGTCATGTGCTACCACGAAAAGACATCGCCTACATGACCGGTCAATTTTCCAAGTTTCAATCAAGTACAAATATGACCACGGTCATGCGCTACCACGAAAAGACAGCGCCTACATGACCGGTCAGTTTCCAAGTTTCAATCAAGTACAAATATGACCACGGTCATGCGCTACCACGAAAAGACAGCGCCTACATGACCGGTCAGTTTCCAAGTTTCAATCAAGTACAAATATGACCACGGTCATGCGCTACCACGAAAAGACAGCGCCTACATGACCGGTCAGTTTTCAAGTTCAATGTTCAATCTAATCGTGTCTCATATCCGTAATCTCTGTTTTATATCTTTCAAATGCATCATATCAATTCGAACCGATCACGATGATTTCCATATTAAAATGTGTTTGCTGACCAAATTTTTTTTTTTTTGAAACTTTTTTAATATTTTTTTGGGATGCTTTAGAAATCCAGCCAGTAGTTCATATATATGAGAACAATCCTTTATTACATATCACGTGTGTGATCTAAATCACACCAAGCCACAAGTTACATTGAAATGAAAAAGTCAATACCATTATTTTCTTATTTAGTGTTTATGGCACACTCTATCATGGATTTAATTTCATAAGTTCAATTATGCTCTTTCCATTTAGCTTTTGGGAGAAAACGAGCTTCGCATACTCTTGCATACTCAGTGATTTGAATAGCGGCGTTTCTTTGTCTACAATCTCTGCAAGCGGACCCACTGTTTTTGCTAAACTGGGACTATGGAAAGCAGCTATAGAAATCCTCTCCTCTTTTGCATTTATAACAGCCTTGTGCTCTATGCTTTTGTATCTTCCATTTGTTAATATCTATACAAAAAATCATGGTTATTTAGAAAAAGATTTCAAAGCATCACCGATCATATATAGGCAATTAGAATTACCTCGAGGATATCACCGATGTTGACAACAAGAGCACCGGAAAGTGGCATTACAGGAAGCCATTTACCATTTCTTCTGATTTGCAGTCCTGCAACTGGACTTACTTGTAAGAGAAGAGTCAATCCAGCGGCATCTGAGTGTGGCGTAAGACCCACCACCTTATCATGAGCATTTGCACACGGTGGATAATAATTCATTCGTACAGTTTGTGATTCAAACAGTAGTTCGGATATTTTCTCCCGGTTTATGCCCAAGTTTGTAGCCATGAAGCCTAAAATACAATGTGCTACCTTTTGGAGCTCACTTGAGTAGTTCTCCAGTGAATCCCTTTCCACAGAAAATAAATATAAACAAAAACAAAAATATCATTTTCACATGTACATTACCCAATTTTCCAGAACTATCCTATTTTGGAGAGTATATATGGCTACATTCATTGCCTAATTCATCCTTTTTATAAGAAATTATATTTTTAGATTGAAAATATCAAATTTTAGAACTTTTATTGGAAAATAGTAAAATACCAAAAACTAGAATTTAAATGGGTATATAACTAATTAAACTTTTTTGAGTGTTACCTAAAAGTGGGAGGTTGAGCCGGCCAATGTTTAAAATTGCGAAAATGAGGGGGCTGAGTGAAAAGAACGAGAATGTCTGCCCAGTCTAGCTTCTGTTCCTCAGAGTGAACGAATGCTTGGCCATAGCCTTCTAAATCTCCTGGCAGCTGAGCCACTTCTTCCCTCTCTTCCAAGGGAAGACAAAAGAATCCCTTTATGTTATCCTTCATTTCCTCTATCACCTTCTCTGCTACCCCATGATTCACTACCTGTTTCATTCATACAGGCCACAGACTAAATTAATTATATAAACATTGTTTTTAACTTTTTATCCAAGAGCCAAAATTGGCCTGATCTACTAATTAATATATCCGGGTGGCAAGTTTGCAACCCTTTTGCTTGATTATTATACTGGAATGGTGAGGTTTGTACAGGTATGAAACTGGTTTATGCCAGCTGGATGGGCGGAGGGTAGGAGTGTAAATGGATCGGATACGGATAAATAGTTATCAACCCGTATCCTTATCCGTTATAATGTTTCGGATATGGATACAATTACCGATAGTCTCGGGTATAGCTGTACGGATACGGATTGGATATTAAACGGATATGGATACGAATGCGGATACAAATATAATTTGAATAATTAAAAATAAATTACTAATGTTCATTCTGTTTAAATATAATTATTACACTGATAATATCTAAATATAGTTATTCAATATAATACAATTATTACAAAATATGGGGAGAAAAAAAATATCCGAAGGGGCATTAGTATTTAAAAGAAGCGGATATGAATACAATTATTAATTACTCAGTGAAATAAGGGAGGGAAATGATGGCTATTTAGTACTTAGGAGAAATGCACCAGCGGAATATCACAGTATGAGTTTGGTCTACTAGTAATGTAAAAGAAAAAAAAAAGATGGTGATCCGGAGCTCAAGAGACGAGAGTATTAGGCCCAAAAGGAAAAGGTAAAGAAGACACATGCTTTATATACCATAACATTTTCTCCAAATTATAGTTTCTCAATTAACTTGGCCCATATAGCTGGCCCAGACAGCAACCTAAAACCGGTTTATTATTCAAGAATGGACCAGCTAGCCCATTTAACCGGTTTATATTAAATAAAAAAATGTATACCAATTATCCGGACCGGATATAAAATCGGATAATATTTGATCCGTGCGTATTATTTAGTTCTTCGATTTTTTTATGTAACATTTAAAAACGCGGGGAATTTCACGTATACCCCTCAAAAACTTCATAATTACACATTTCTCCCTCTAAACTTCAAAAACTCACAGATTTACTCATTTTATTGTCTTTTATATTAAAACTCATTCTAAATTTATAGAATATCCATTTTAATCTTTATTAAAACATAAAATGCCCATGAAACTCAAATTTGAATCTGAAGGGTTCCCCTACCGTCCGATCCGCATACATTGCATTAATATATGTGCACATCGCTTCAATATCTGTGCTATTCGCTTCAAGATTCGTGCTGACCTAGCGTGCACGGATCTTAAATCAAATTTGACCCCCACAAATCGCATTAAGATTTGTGTACGTCGCTTCAATATCCGTGTGTGTTGCTTTAAGATTCTTGCTGATCTTGGACGCAGATCTTAAAGCAGTTCAGATGGTAGATGAACCGTTCAAATTCAAATTTGGGTCCGATGAGTTTTTTATGCTTTTAATAAAGGGTAAAATGGGTATTTTATAGATTTAGAATGAGTTTTAATATAGAAATAAATTGGATAAATTTGTGAGTTTTTTGAAGTTTAGAGGGGGAAATACGTAATTTCAAAGTTCAGAAGGGGAATACGTAATTTTGAAGTTTCTCAGGGGTATACGTGAAATCCCCTAAAAAATATTAAAATGATGGAGTTAACATTGCTTTGGATAAAAAATTAAAGTTACCAAGCACGCAGACAATATATTGGCACTATTTTTGGTACGTATGAGGGGTGCACAAATAATGTCTACGTGGACAAATGATTTTATTTTTTGAAAAATTCTCTTGAAGAAACTAAAAATTCTCTTGTTACCCTAGCCTCTTGAAGAAACTAAAATTTTGCATGAACGACTGGCGTCTTTAAAAATGAAAAAAATTATAAAAGAGTTTTGAGTATATATGTTGACCTGAAAGAAACCCCATTCTTGACAAGCATGTTTGAGCTTGGAGGCCTCTTCTTCTCTGGACATCTCATCCAACAGTCTACTCATATCTATTACTGGTATCTCTTTAGAGCTGTCACCTGAATACATATCGTCACTGTTCATCTCTGGCCGGATGTACCTCTCCATGATCTCAGCCGTCAATTTCTTCTCATCAGCTGCGAGTGCTTGCACGTTTGGCGTCTTCATAGAGCCCCCCAAGTCTCTTGGCCTCTCCTTCAGTTCTGTTGTCTCCATTACTCTGCTTCTCTTATCTCACCTGTCTTCAATTGCTTTCGTTACAAATGAATCTCTCTTATATATAATCATAAACAATCAAACTGAAACAGTAGATTTTCTGTGGCATGCCTACATTTACATGCCATGAATGGGGCTTTAACGTTTCGTAATCAGGCAGCTGTTGTGGCTACTGCAACGTGGGTCCCACTCGATTTGCGTTAATTGGGTGACACAATGGGTCCCACAAGAAAAAAATTGACTATTATATATTATCTGACCAAGTATCCGATTCTGATAAATTTAGCACATGCTCAATGAGAAAAATAAAGTTGATGGACCTACCAGGAGACTTTTGATCCCTACAGCCGAGATTTGTAGCCTTTCAATTCCGGTCCGTGGTTTTATGCGGCAGACTCGAGTAACCTGCATATGGCTTACCGTGTGTCTGATCTATTTACCAAAAAAAAAAAAAGATAAAAAAGAGGCAATTTCATGTATACTCTTCAAAGCACTCAAAATTGTACCCTTCAAAGAGAAAAAGAAAGAAAATTTTCCCAAGAAGATCAACGATCAATTCTGTCCTGCCACCAATCTTTTTTATTCATATTTAAATTAATAAATTTAAATCGTTAAATATATTTTATATCATCTCAATTTCATCCATACAAAAAATCATGAAAATTTTGACTTATATCGATAGCCATAAAATAAAATGAAGGGGTTAAATCAACAAAATTAAGTTCATTGATTTTGTTAGCTCTTGATACAATTTGTATCCATTTAATATAAGATGATCGATGGTTCAAATACATCATATCTTT
>JAJGRW010001791.1:0-72077 GCA_025461045.1 Carex parvula | reverse complement strand
GGTGAAAAATTACCATTTAATAAAATAATAAATGAAATTTTATATTTATTGATAAAGTTTTATAATATAATTCTTTGTAATAAAATAAACGTTAGGGTTATCGGTGAAAAATTACCATTTAATAAATAATAAATGAAATTTTATATTATTGATAAGTTTTTATAATATAATTCTTTGTAAAAAAATACTTTAGGGTTATCGGTGAATAAACTTCTAGGGTATCGGTGAAAAATTACCATTTAATAAATAATAAATGAAATTTTATTATTGATAAGTTTTATAATATAATTCTTTGTATAAAAAAACTAACTTTAGGGTTATTGGTGAATAAACTTCTAGAGTTATCGGTGAAACTTACCATTTAATAAATAATAATGAAATTTTTATTATTGATAAGTTTTATAATATAATTCTTTGTAATAAAATAACTTTAGGGTTCGGTGAATAAACTCTAGAGTTATCGTGAAAAATTACCATTTAATAAAATAATAAATGAAATTTTATTATGGATAAGTTTTTATAATATAATTCTTTGTAATAAAAAATAACTTTAGGGTTATCGGTTGAATAAATTTCTAGGATTATCGGTTGAAAAATAACATTTAATAAAATAATAAATGAAATGGTGATTGGTTAACCGATTTTTTAAATGCGATTCAAACTGCGTATATTATTTGCGGCTTGAATTAACAATTCAAGCCGCAAATAGATATGCGTTTGAATTCACAATTCAAGCCGCATATATTCCTTGCGGTTTGAATTGTTAATTCAAACTGCAAATATTATTTGCGGTTTGAGTAGAAATAAAATTATTTTAAAACGTGGTTATTTATATTAAAATATTTTTTTTGGGTAAAATAAAAATCACGGCTGGCATCGCCTCATGCTATGGAAAGAATATATTAACAAGTATATTTATACAACAACTAAAAGTTGTTGATATGAAAAAAAAAATATAAATATATTTATGAGTGAGCCTATGCTATGCATAGCACGGATGCCAGTGTATTATGGTTCAATATGGTACTTTTTAAAATTCTAACGGTCGATCCAACCGTTCAATGTGATAACCATATGAAATGTACTTGCAACTAAATTTTTATATTTTTTCAAATTTTTTACTATTTTTTTAGATAGGTAGAAAAATCAGTATTTTCTGAAAATTCTGGACTATCAAAATTCTACCTATCTAAAAATATAGTAAAAAAATTCGAAAAAATATAAATTTAATTTGCAAGTACATATTCATATGGTTATCACATTGAACGGTTGGATCGACCGTTAGGATTTTAAAAAGTACCATATGAGCCGTAGTACACTAGCCATCCGTGCTATGCATAGCACCATAGGCTCACTCTATATTATAGTAATATTTATAGTTTTAGCTATATTGTTTATCAAATTGGTACAATATGATATGTTTGCTAGTCGATTAACTCTTGAAAAAACTGAAATTATTTTTTTCAAATTACTGACTAAATACAATCAATGTCAAGTAATGACGACATATAATTATGTAGAAGATAACTATAATTTTATATATTTGTTTATAATAATTTTCTTGTCAATCGTCATGTTTATCTAAGTTTATGGTTAATGTGATGCAGTCCTCTTTCATAGCTCAAGTAACGACGACCTTTTTAACTTTTTTTTTTGAATGTTTAACAATAGTCTTAAGTAATGATTTGGTTCAGAACAGTACATAGACCGAAACCAGCCGTATGAAAAAAGATTAAAAAACCCAAAAAATCAAAAGGTAAAACCTCAACATAAAATTTGTGTACTTACTTGATCAATTAAAAGGAGAGATGCAGCAAATAAATGCCGATATTTAATTAAAACCTCCCAAAAAAAAACAAATTAATCAAATCTGCTCACCACTTTCAAAATTATAAATTATTTCTACCCTAAACGCGCCCGTGGGCCTGGGCGGTCCACTTTCCCACCAGACCGCCCAGCAAGCCGGGCGGAGCCACTTATTCAAATCTGAACCGCACCAGGATGGGCGGTCCACTATGAAATGTTTTTTTTATACAGGTTTAATGTTTTAATTGTTTGGAGATGTTTTATACTTAAATTGTTGGGAATGATTTGTTTGAATGTTTTTATATTAAATTGTTGTAAGATTTTTGAATGTTTATATTAATTGTTGCAATGATTTGTTTGAATGTTTTACTATAAATTGTTGTAATGATTTTTGAATGTTTTATATTAAATTGTTGTAATGATTTGTTTGAATGTTTATATTAAATTGTTGTAATGATTTTTGAATGTTTTATATTAAATTGTTGTAATGATTTGTTTGAATGTTTTATAGTAAATTGTATGATATATATTTATTATTTGTTGACGATTATATTTTTATAATTGACGATTATTTTTATATGTTATGTAATTGTGTAGTTTTAATATAATTGATTAGTTTTATATTAAGTTGTTAATGTTTAATGTTCTAAATGGTAATCAAATAGTAAGTCTAAACAATAAAAGTAGGTAATCTAAATGGTAAGTCTAAACATGAAACATAACAGTCCAAACATGAAATATAATAATCCAAACTAAAATACTAGAAACCTATCAAACTGAAATACTAGAAACCTATCACACTAAAAAAATATAAAAACCCTAACGGCGACGACTGAGGGCGAGGTCCGGAGAGGTCCAACCTAGTAGGTGCATGGCGCTCTCTCTGCGACGGCGGACGCATCTGGTGAACCTCATCCACCTGCATGTCATCGTGTACGGCCTCACGCGCCAATGGGTCCGCCCCCAGGTGTAATGCATGCTCCCAATGGATCCCCGCATGTGTACGCAACACCCACGGATCGGCCTCCCAAGTAGGAGGATACGTGGCCGGAGGCGGTGTGCCAAATATAGCAGCGGCAAAGCCATCTGCAGTCTGTGCCCCACTCCCACTGGCCTCGCCGTCGTGCTGTCTGGGCTCCATATACTGCGGTCGGTGGGAGCTAGCTGGCTCCCATCCGCCCTCATCTGGAGCTAGGTCATCCAAAGAGAAAACGGCGGCGGCAGCTTCATCCTGCATGTAAACAATGTTAAATTAAAGACATAGAAGTAACGAGTAAATTAATTAAATAATGAACTTTTGCTACCTCGGTATGCTGCACGGGAACTCCATGCTCGTTGTAGTACGCGTTCCACGCGTTGTTGTTCAACACCCATTGGTGGATCGCCCAACCCGAGTCATCATCTGCAGAAATGAAGATAAATTAATAATAATGATCTTTTAAAGAGACGCTTAATAATGATCATTTGTATGACATATTATTACCTGTAGGAGGTGGCGGCATCTCATCAGCGTAGATAGGGGCTCTAGGCTGCTCCGGATCTGGTGGTGGGGCCTTTATCTCGCGCCAATTGATGTCCTCCCCGGCATCGTGCAACATACCAACGAGGCGCCCGTCCCAGCCAGAGTCCTCAACGATCGGTGCACTGTGTTGGAGCATTTGACATCCTATCGCTCTCCAACTTCTTCTCGCCATGCACACCAAGCTGTGTGCCACTCCTCTAATAGCGGTCAAAATCTGCACACAATGTATTTTCATTATTATTATTAGAAGATGAATAAATAACTACAATTTTTTAAGCATGTCAGTTTCATTTAAACATACCGAACGAGCATGGATCGGACCGAAAGGCAAGTAAGTCCTAGATCCGTCACCCTCACCCGTGAGTCTCCGTCGAAGAGCATCACCATAGTCCCCCTGTAGATAAACCGTCGGCATGCCCCATCTCTGGTACCAGACTAAATACCGCAATCTCCAAGGCCCGACCGGCATAGGGGCATCTAGAGCTGGAGGCGGGGTCCATAAGTGAAACTAGGGGTGATGCAGCACGCTGGTAATGCTCCCAGAAACGCGTGCTCCAGTCGACTTTGGGCTTGTTGTGTTTAGTGCTGCAATATAAATTAATTAGTAACGTGTATGGCTGAGCAAGTAATAAAATAGGGAAACAATAAGGCAGTGGGTAGTTACCTGTGCAGCTGGGTGGTCCGCTGCTCGCCCAACTCTGGAAAATCAGGGACATAGGCATCCAAGCCAAACTGACGGGGCACTCGATCAGGATAGTGATACTCAACTATCCAGAAGCATACGCACGGCCCCCGATAAAACGAGAGAGGTCTCTGCTCTAATGTCAGCGGGCACAGAAGGCCCCGATCGTAGAACACACGATAGGGGTACCAGGTGACGCTCGTCTCGTGAAGCATCTGGAGCTGGCCCCGGACATACGAAATCCCCACGGTCCTCCCTCTGCCCGTGTCCTCGTACGTGAGGGGAGTACTCCATATGGCACCGTACCCCGGACGTCTCTCGGGGTCATCTCCCATCCATAGCCCCTCCTGAGCTGGAGGAACAGGCCGACACACCGGTAGATGTGACCAGGACCACTGCTGGAGTAGAAGAAGTGGTCCGGCAATCTGCCTGTTCGTCGCCTGGTCTAAGTGATGCATTTCTGGTAAATATGGAACCATAATATATGTAATAAAAAAATTAAAATATTTGTACAAACTTACCAGACAAGCATGACACAAGCCCCGGTATAAGTGAGCGAGCACGGCTCCACCCCAATTCCACCTCGACGGCCGCTGAATGTCCCTCAGCAGAGAGAGGAACATAATCGGGACTGCGTCACCGCTGGAATCGACAAACATGACGCTGCCACATAAATCCATGACAAACGCCCTCACGTACCTGCAATATAAATTAGAAACATAATAACTACATTTTTTGTTCAATCCATAACATATTTTAATTTGCCAACTGTTTGTGATTACCTCAGAACGGCCTGCTCGTCACGTGTCTCGGGGGTGATCCTACGCCGGTGGAAGTAACTGCGGAGCGCCGCAAGACTGATGCAGTACTGTGAATACCGGTACTCCTCCTCCTCCTCTCTTTTCTTCTTCTTCTTCTTCTTTTGCAAGTCCGACGGAGCGGCCCCAGCAGATCTGGTATCATGTGCATCAGGTCTGGATGGTCTGAGACACCACCGATGGGGTCGCCGTCTATCCGTAAACCCCACAAGGCGCTGACATCACCTAGTGTGACTGTCATCTCCCCAACCGGAAGGTGAAATGTATGCGTCTCCGGTCGCCATCTCTCCACTAGACCGCAAATGAGGGCCTGATCAATATCACAGTGAGGCATGATGGCCAACTGATACAACCCCAGACGAAGGATGCACTGCTCATCAATGGGTGACGGACGTATGGTATCTCGGGGGTGCGATGCCTCACTGTCATCATCGTCGTGTCCTGCATTTTACAATTATTTCAATATAAACGTCTAATTAAATAATGCTATTTAAATTAGGAATACAAAACCAACGTACCTCCATAGATGCAAGTGAGACACGGTGCCTGACATGTGGGATCCACAGAAGAGGACTAAACGTGTCAGGATGGTGAGGGGGATAATCTCCAAAGGGAGCATCTACACCGGACGACTCTGCACCGGATACCTCTGCACCGGATGCCTCTGCACCGGATGCCTCTGCACCGGATGCCTCTGCACTGGATGCCGCTGCACCGATGCCTCAGCATCGTGATCATGTGAACTCTCCCCCGTCTCCAAGAAGGGCATCCCATGCACGTCCCCGTCTAGTTCTGACCATACTACATTTCAATAAACAGAAGATTTTATCTTACAGATCCTGATTTATAAACCCTAACTTATAAACTCTAATTATGTCAACCCTAAACCCTAATTTAGGAATTCAACCCTAATCTAACAATTCAACCCTAAACCCTAATTTGATTCCTAAACCCTAATTAACCCCTAAATTCTAATTTAACCCCTAAACCCTAAATTAACAATTCAACCCTAAACCCTAATTTAACAATTCAACCCTAAATTAACAATTCAACATAATTTAAAACAATTCAACCATAAATCCTAATTTAACAATTCAACCCTAATTAAACAATTCAATCATAAACCCTAATTTAACAATTCAACCCTAAGTTAACAATTAAATCGCGACAGGAAAATCAACAACCCGCACACGATAATTAACAATTCAACCCTAATTTATAAACTTCAGTTTTGTCAACCCTAAATCCCTAAACTACAAACTCATACCGGAAACTCTAATTTTGAACAATTCAATCGTTTCGGGAAAATCAACAACCCGGACACGATAATTAACAATTCAATTCTACCAATCGTTCCAATGCCAATACAAGATACAAAATATAAATTAAAAAATTAGTTAGAAACTTACCCGAAAATAATCGACTGGCGCCGGATGGCCAAAATGTAGGGTCTGGGTGAGAGAGGCAAGAGGGAGGAAAAGAGAGAGAAGAAGTAGAGAGAGGAAGAGGGAGAGGAAGAGGGGAGGAGAGAGAGAGAGAGAAGGGCAGAAGAGACAGAGAGGAAGCTCTATAGAGATGATGAAGAAGAGGGAGAAAGAGCGGGATGCAGGAAAGAGAGGTGAGAGAGAGAGAGGAGAGAGAGAGAGCTCTAGAAAGAGAGGAAGAGAGGGAGAGAAGGAGTCGGGCAGTCGGTGTGGTGTTCGGGGCGGGCGACGCGGCTGGGGCGGCGACGCGGTCTGGAGGCAGAGGCGAAATGAGAGGCAGATGGTGAGCGGTCCTGCTCCCAGCAGCTGGGACTGTCAGGTTTTACAAATTGGACCGCCCGGGCGCTGGGCCGGTCAGGTATCGAAAGTGGACCGCCCGGCTACTGGGCGGTCCCGTGGGAAAAGTGGACCCGCCCAGCCCACGGGCGGTTAGGGTAGAAATAATTATAATTTTGAAGTGGGAGCAGATTTGATAATTTGTTTTTTTTTTGGGTTTAATAAAAATATCGGCAATAAATGTGACCTATATAAATTTTCCAGGTGGGTTGATCAAAGAAATTGTTCTCTAGAATGTTGCAACGTGTCCGAGAGTCATTAGCTGTCTGATTTGTTAGAGGGTTTAATGACTATACATTCATTTTGAGAATTAGAGTATTCTAACCCAATCAGACAAATAAAACCGTAAACCTTCTAATCAGTAATCACCACCGTTGTCGCTTTCAGATGTTCCAATTGGAGGAGGAGGTTATGGAGCCACTTTCTTGCGAAGAAATTTCGTAAACTTCTCCGCATACTATTTCTTATAGTAAGGTTATGATAGTAAGGTTATGCAACGTGGCTTCATAACCTTATTATTTCTTATAGTAAGGTTATGGAGCCACTTTCTTGCGAAGAAATTTCGTAAACTTCTCCGCATACTATTTCTCCGCATACTATTTCTTATAGTAAAGTTAAGACAATGTAAAAAATTGTCTTTGATCTTGACAGTCAAGACATATAGTTTCTACATGAAAGGTTATGATTTTGAAATTCACAAAGTTAAAAAATTCTCTATAATATTTATAGAAATTTAAAAGCGTGTTAGATAGCTTGATCTTTAACTAATAATTTAAAAAAAAAAAAAAATTTAGGACACTACAACATCAAAGACATAATAACAAACTGCCACACGGAAGATACACTATATATGGACACATGAAGATTTGGTTTCCCTCGACCATCCATCTCTATCAGACTATCACCAATCTTTTTAGAGATACAGATACCAAGTCGACAAGAAAAGTATCTCTTTGTGATGATTCCTCGTGGGACCACACAATACATCCTTCGATTCCGAATCTCAAAAAAAAAAGCAATCCATTTCTTAGTCTCAACCCTCTCCATTTCATCTCAAACTAGAGTATCTCCATTTCCCCTCAAACTATAGTTAATTAGCTGATCCAATTGTATGACTACAACAATCATGCATGATCTCATGCCCTCGAGTTCCAAATTCCATTTCGGATTTAAATTTAGTTCTAGAAAAACAAGAAAAAAGTAGTATGCTCAGGTCATACTTGATGTTTCTCAAGTACCTGACTGATTTTTTTTTTAAATAGAATTACTTTAAATTATTTCAAAGGAACAAGCCTTTGTTGGATTGATTTTCGAAAACTAGCCTCCACCGATCTCTAGAATCGGTGGAGCAAAAAAAACCCAATCTACAACGGTCCTATAGACCAGTGGAGCCTGTTTTGCACCAGCCGATACCTTCTCCCTCATCTATACCTCCCCGATCCCTAGGACTGGTGGAGCCTTGATTTCCAAATTCTTACACAAGTACTCTATAAACGGGTTAAATTTAGTTTCAAAACCACTCGCAACATAAATTATTAAGGTTCACTGATGCAGCAGACGCATCTGTACATGAATTGAATGTTACAGTGAAAGTACATGAATTTTTGCTACGCACGTTGCGCCTAGGGATGCGGCTCAGTTTTTTGACCAAAAGTGAATGTAACGGCTGAGATCAGCCTGTGAAATATACGGGGCATTTTGAAGCTCCACCGATCCACATGATCGGTGCAGGGGTATTTGGTGTGGTCTTCCGCATAGTATGGTGTGGCTGGTGCAAAACGGGCTCCACCGATCCCTAGGATCAGTGTGGGTTGTGTTTTTCTTGCTACACCGGTCCGTAGGATCGGTGGAGGCTAGTTTTCTAACTTCCGCCCCACCAAGGCTTGTTCCATTGAAATAATTTAAAGGAATACTATTTAAAAAAAAAATCTACCTGACTTGAGCATATATATATTTTTTTCTTTCTATACGCCATACTTACATGTTCAAATAAAAGAAAGAATCGTCACTACCATAATTACTTATGTACTAATGTACGCTAATGTGCAAAGTGGATCTAAAAAATATCTACCTAGTCCAGGGAGATCATTTTATTTATTATATTCTTTGAATCTCTGCATAGAGTCTGTTGGGCACCCTTGCTTGAAAAATTTAATAATCCAAAGAATAATATAAATGAAGCAAGTTGTTGGAACACAAATCATAAAGCTTAGATCCGGGTCGTTGTATCCAATATCCATCCTGTCGCCTTCTTCATGGCATTGCTTGGTGGACCAACGAAACCACTCATTTATTTTGTTACAACCATTTGTATTTTAGTTTTTGATTGCCAATCTAGGTGGGAAATACTGTGTTAAATCATTGCTTTGTCGCTTGTTTACTTAATAGATATTAATCGTGTAATTTCTTGGAAGCTGATATGAGTACCCGCAGTTGAGTACTCGCACTGTACCCGCACCTAAATTGCCATAACTGTTTGTGGGGACCGCAACCGTTCTAAAACTGTAATTTTGTTTTACAAATATTAATAGTAACAATGTGAAGTATTTATATCTATACAAAACAAGTATTTATATATATACAATAAACTACATATGATATATGAATTTCCTTAAATAACCGTACCCGCACATTTTTTTGAAAAATTCTCGCGTCGTACCCGCATTAAAGGACCACACAACGATTCCAAAACTATAATTTTGGTTTACAAATATTAATAGTAACATTGTGAAGTATTTATATCTATACAAGACAAGTATTTATATCTATACAATGAACTACATATATGATATATGAATTTTCCTTAAATAACCCTACCCGCACTTTTTTTTGAAAAATTCTCGCGTCGTACCCGCATTAGGGGACCACACAACCGTTCCAAAACTGTAATTTTGTTTTACAAATATTAATAGTAACATTGTGAAGTATTTATATCTATACAAGACAAGTATTTATATCTATACAATGAACTACATATATGATATATGAATTTTCCTTAAATAACCGTACCCACACCTTTTTTTGAAAAATCCTCGCGTCGTACCCGCATTAGGGGACCACACAACGTTCCAAAACTGTAATTTTGTTTACAAATATTAATAGTAACATTGTGAAGTATATAGCTCAAACAAGATAAGTATTTATATCTATACAATGAACTACATATATGATATATGAATTTTTCTTAAATAACCGTACTCACACCTTTTCTTGAAAAATCCTCGCATCGTACCCGCATTAGGGGACCACTCAAATATTTTTAATATGACACTAGATGATGTCTGAAAGTATTAATATCAAGTACTGCAAGTATTTATACCTCTGCACTAAAGTATTTGACCTATGTGGTCAATTATTTTTGTTAGAGGAAGGTTGACGCGGTGATGATTGAGTAAGATTTTGATGCGGTGATACGGGGTCCCCACTACTTCATTAGAGGAAGGTTAACGCGGATCATAGAGGAAGGGTGTTGTTGAAATTTTAGAATAATAATTAGTGGGAATCATATAATATCTTTTTAGAATAATAATTAGTGGGAATCATATAATATCTTTTTAGAATAATAATTAGTGGGGATCATATAATTAGTGGAAATCATAGTACATTATTCCTCTAAGTGCGGGTACTGTAGAGCGGGTACTAAAATAAATTATTCTAATTTTTTACGACAAAGACGGCTTATATTATCAAAAACATAAATGGAGGACAGCTAGTATCTAAATTTTGATATCATGGGCCTAAACTCCAGGCCCATTAGACTGTATGTATAAAAACATAAATGGTCATTTTTTTAATATGGGCCATTTCACAAAAAATATGCCGCCTGTTTGACAATATCATGAACTAAAAAAAAAATATATATACACACACACACACGCTGATTGCTGAGTTAATAAATACATAACCAACCTATATTAATTTTGTTAATAATAATTTTCGAAGAAAGACATTTTGTTTGATGATTTGAAAGGCTGAATTTTTATAAAAAGTTTCCAACAAAATGTTCTTCGTATTAAGCTATAATAAATATTATGCTATAAATTTTGGTTTCCACATGTTGTCCCCATGTTGCGGCCTACATTATATATCGCTCTATATTTTACTCCTCTCGGAAGGGAAATAGGAATAGCAATAAGAAAAGGAAATAAAAAATAATCACAGCGAGATTGTTTTTCCCAGTCCAAAACATGCTTGCCCCGATGATTCTAAAGAGAACTTTTTCCCCTGTATTTACCATTTGATCTTATGTGGCACAAACTTTTTGGTCATATATTTGCCACAGATCTCATCTTACGATGATTTGCATTCCCACCGCTGATTGACTTTGAATAAAAAATTCGAATCAATCCAAAGGTGAAATGCACAAAACTTCTTTAATAATCGTGCGGATTATGATCGAACGGTTCACATCTAAACAGATATATTCTGTTATCTCAGAGTAGTGAAAGATGTATTCTCCAAACGAAAGAAGATCATTGGCTTTTAGAATTTTAATTTATCTTTCCTTTTTATTTATTATTTACATGGAATATCTAATCTTCAATCCTCTCTCTTTTTCTTTTTTTTCATACGTTTCAATTTGTTTTTCCTGTGGAACAGTCTTACCCTATTTAATCCAAAACAGTAATATTTATCAAATGTCAGCAGAAAACAAATCCACCTATTCAACAAAATTTCTCTATATTTGTATACACTTCCACAAGTTAATTGTTTCTTCATCCATCAACACAACTAACTCTGACCAAGTTATTTAAACCACCATCTCCACCTTTATATTATTCAAATAAATAAATGCAAAGCATTAGATTGTTGATTTTATTGACCTAAGGTCCAAAGATGGCGTACCGTCAGCGGCATAATGGTTGGATAAGAGCAAGAAATATGTTTCGAAATAAAAAGTTTGCTCACCTGAGATCTTCTTCTCAAATCGAACCACTATTGAATGACTATTTGCAATTGACCGATTCTCCGGTAACATCATCTAATGTTTGCTTCCTTTTGTTTGTTCTTCTAATGATCCTTCTAAACTGTAATATTATCTTTCTTTTTTCAATTTAGTATGCCAGAGATTATGCAAATGGTTTCGAGGATAGTCACAAGAGAAATTCTGGTCTTGATAAAAAGATTGATGAGCTTTTGATCAAAGCAGATGATATTAAATCCAAATATATCAAGGTAATCTTGTTTAGAAACTAACCAATGTAGCCCTTTTCTCCCATTATTGTTTTGCATGATTTTAAACTATAGTTTATTGTACAGATTGAGAAAAATTACGCCGATGATTTTGAAGCTCTTAACAAGAAAAATTCTGATCTTCAAAAAAAGATAGATGAACTTGCAAGAAAGGTCAAAGATCTCCAATCTAGTAACATTGAGGTGATTTGATAACTTGATTTTCACAAAATACAAAATTAGGGAAGGGCGACTGGACAAGCTCCAAGAGCCTATTTTGAACCCATCATAGATGTTTCCTGTTTCAAGGCCACTATTTTGATCAGTATGTTTTCATTTACTTATCCCTTTTGGGATTATGAAAATGGAGTTGTAATTTGTATAACAGAATGAGAACAAGAAAAAAATAGCGATGGAAAAGATGGAAAGCAAAAATGCTATTCGTGGGGCTGAAATTGGAAAACTGAAGGAAGAAATTGCTGCATTAGAGGTCAAGATGGTGAGAATTTCTCAGTTGAATACCTTTCTTTTTTAACGATATCAGCATTCCAGTCTGTTATTTTGAATTCGACTTCTATGATTAATGTTGAATGCATTTTTATTTCTTTTTGATTAAAGATTGACACAGATGCAAGAGATGCTATCCTCAAGTCACTTGTATCTATTGGATGCAAAGATGTAAGTTGCCATTCATCTATTTTCTCTGTTTTTTACTGTGTTAAGATGAAATTGATAATAGAATTTAATATAACCTGTTTTTGAAATAACAAACCAATACATAAAATAAAACAATTGAATTGACCTTTTGTTTTAGCACATACCGGCATGATACATCCAATATATTATCGTACTGGTACCCCATATATAGCTGTACTGGTTATTAAGCCATTAAACCTGCTAAAAATTGTACAGATCTTACTAGGAATATAAGAAATGCAATCAAGCAACACCCAAACATAGCTAATTTAAATAACGGCACTGAAAAATTTGCTGCTTATTCACTGATTGCTTTTGCAAATTTTTCCTGTTTAAAGCAGATCGGGGACAAGAAGGGATCAGGCTCTCTTGATGGAGTTCTAATTGGAGTAATTGTTTTGATCTTTCTCGTTTGCTTTCTTATCGGCATGCACATTTGATGATTTTAATGAATTTGTACAAAATCATTAATCTGCTGTTGTAGCATGATATATTTACCCTTTTATTGAAGCTTTTGAATGTAATTTATTGGGGCCAGATATGAACCCGTACAGGTTAAATTTTCCTCCTTGTGGGTTTATTTGTGAATATAAGTATCTCCAGCGCCTTTCTGCAGCTTGGTAATAGAAGATATATTAATAAACAATTTTTGCTAGCCTGTAACAACTTCCTTAGCCAGATCATCACTCTTTCAGTTTCCTTTCCTTGGAAGAGATGCCAATTCTTCTATTTCTGATTATGAGATGAGTACACAGAACCTGTAAATTTAAAATTGTCCTTATCTCATAATTTTACATTGACTAGGCAGGTTTGATAGTAAAAGATCAACTTAATATCTCATGACCTACCTTATACTGAAAATGATCAATTAGCTGACAGTATAATCATGAAGCCCAAAACTGAAGGCCTATGCCAAAGGGACCAGGCCTCTAATAAACAACCGTAACACTCTTTAAATTACAACAAGACACGCGCGCATACACACACACTTGTAACATGAAAGGATCTATACAGCATCACTAGCAACCTTCTCCTGATTGGCGTTATTGTCGCCACCTTCCTCCAAACCGGTCTCCTGCTCCCGGTTCACTGAAGCCACCTGTACACCATCATTAGATGTTCTCTCCTCACTCACCACCTGTGCCATTGGGACTGTGACAGCACTAGAACTACCACCTGGCTCACCTGCCAGTCTGGCAAACCCATTCAATTTCAAATAACTCTCTAGAGGTCGGTTCGCCACCTCCAGGAGATTCATCATGCTCGGCCGTGACTGCGGGTCTGGATAGAAATTCAAATCTATGCCTGCCCGGTTGATATCCAAACCCAGGTTGGCTGATTCACTTTCTTGGTGCACATCCATAACAGCCAATGGGGTACCTCTGGACGAGTTGCTTCCCTCGGCTTCGTCTTTACTTGCGGCCCAAAGAAGCTTTTTGTTGTTATTGGCCTCAGCCTTCTCCCTCTCTGACTGCTTCTGTTTCTTTCGCATCATTAGGGTCTTGAAACGGCGCCTCACAGTCATGCACACATTGCATGTGCAAGATGGGCTGTGTTTCGGGCCTTTCCCACTTGGGGGCTGGATGCAAACTATGCACGTGCATCCTGGCCTGTGGCGTGGGTGCTTCGTGGTCGGTGCGACTGATGGTGTGGCTTGAATGCCATTGGTTGAGTCCCCAACGGTTGCAGCAGGGGCTAATGCAACTAAACCAGATGCGTCCAGTTCTGTGAAGTTTTGCTTGTAATTGTACCCTCCATTTCTTTGCCTCTTTATCTCTGCACCATGTAGTGACACGTAATGAGGTAGGTTTTGCAAAATCATTTTAGCTTTGTGGTTAGTGATGGAACAAATGGGCTAAAATTTCAGTACTAAATTCAATACAGAAAACGATTCTATTAGTATTATTCTGTTGAAATTAACTGATCCTGTAAATAAACTAAAATTAATTTAGTATTACCAGATGCAATACAGAAAACATACACATCTTTTACATTGATTCTGTAATTTCTTTGTTTTTCTTATAATATTAACTGAAAATGTTTCAAATACTACAAATAACAATATCAGTTGAAATTACAGAATCGCAATGAGAAGCATATACCTTCGTATTGCTGCAAGAGATTTTGTATCTCTTTTGGGCTCAACTCATCTGGTGCAGAACATGAAGAACTGCAAAAGATACATATTACTGATTCAAGAGCATTCATTTCTTTACCATATTTTGTTGAAATGATAACAAGGTTTGCAAGTGACGTACTATTTGGAGTCGCATGTGTTGTCAGGGCAAGTCCACTTTGAAGCAACAATAACATTTATGGTCAGCCTCCGCCATTTAAAGCATTCATCACATTGGATCCATTGATCTTGATCCCTGAAAAACCATAATTACACGCAGATGGTTTCCATAGCTAATTTCAAGTTTTGCAACTGAATATCCAATTGGAGATGTAAATCTAATATATTCAATTTTCAGCCTAGACATTAGGCTGCAACAGTCAAAATGTAATATCAGATAAAAAATCGAATTGTGCTTCGGAACCTAAATTTATTATGATTTGATATCCAAGTTTATTTGGTACTTCAAATAGGATTTTTATAGTAGATGTAAACACTGCTACGCTAAGCTTAAATATCAAGGCAAAACATAATACTTCAATAAAAGACATTGAAAAACTATTAAAAAAAATAAAAATTATAAGCCAGCCAATTTGAGTATAGCATGCTAAAAAAAGGTAATAAAACTTGGACTACAAAATATTTAACTTAAAAAGGTAAACATGAAATGCTGTAAAATTAGTACCCTGAAGCACGTGCAGTAAAAATTGTTTTCTTCCCAAAAATAGGAGGCTCCTGTAAAATACAACACTGCATAAGCTTATCTGACATTGCATGCTACAAAATGAAATGAACTAACCAATAATTCAGATTCACAAAAAAGAAGTTAAAAACTTAATTTGATCTCTCAAAAAGAAAAGAGGCAACATACATCATCAAAAAGATAATGGGAACATTTACAATACACATCAAGGTATATTGGATCAGATCTACACGAATACTATGTTGGCTCAAAATGTTACTTCAATATCACAAATGGTATTAGCATGCTAGATGTGTCCCTTATTTTCACAGCAAATTATCATCTCCTAAAAAAAAAAGGAAAAACCCCATGGCATTTCTAATGAAAAGGACTCCTACTTTTTTCAGGTACAGAAAGGAAGAGAGCCCCCACTTACATCATACTCTTCAAATTCATATTCCTCGATAAGAACCACATTCGGTTTGACAGTTGGTGGTGGCCTCAACAAATCCTGAGCCTCCTCCCAGGTGAGCTTCAACTCCAATGCCTCCTTGCTATCCATCGACAGCCTTCGGCTCTTTAACCCGATGTTACAGCTCCTCTTTTGAAATGGCTGTAAGATTTCGTTTGGCAACGGCCTCCCACTCTTATTAAGCCAACCAACATCACCATCAGATGGATTGGTGTGATCAGGGGGTCCCTTTCTTGGGTGGAGAAAGCCAGAGTATCCACTTACTATTTGTAAATTGTCTCCTTGAGGAGTGAAAAACGGGTCGGCCATGAAGGTGCCGTTTGCAATTGCAGAGATCTGAGAATCCTGCTTTGGGAGAAGAAATGATACCATAGCTTTTAACGTGAACGGAAAGAGATCCATTATATGGGTCAAGGTTGAGGTACTAAATGTATGAAGATAAGTACTACTAAAGATTAGGAGTATATAATAACAAATTTGAGACAAATAGGCTTCAAGGTCTTTTATTTTTACAGCAGTTTTACCGGCAGAGTTGCTGTGTTGCTTGCTTTCCGGAACCCCATGACAAGCTTTCCTCCTGGTTCTATACGGCTAAAGGTCACTGAACATACAAAAAGTACAACAATGAAAATAAACAAAAAAAATTCTAGAAATAAGCAGATATATAAGCTTGTGCAGAACCATTTTTGGACTAGTGTGAAAACCTGGCATTTAGGATATACAATGTCTACTCCTAAGAACAAATGTGAAACAAAAATTAAGATCACAAAATGCTAACACGTGTATACATTACTGGTACAGACTGCAACTGGTATCATCTCATCTGGGTGTATGGACAATTCAGATGACTTAGCCAAGTAAATTTACCAACAAAAAGACAAACCTGTGTCACCAGCTTGTAGTTGCAAAGACTGGATACAGGGTGTGACTCCCTCTAGTACATACATTCTACTATTGTTGTTCGGCCAGAACCGAAACTGGAAGTGCCATTCCTTCCCTTTAGCATCTTGAATTGTCAGTGGTCGGCCTTCAGGTTGAGAAATTGGGGGAAAATATGCCTGAAAATGTATAAAGAAATTATCATTTAAATAATTAGTCGATCCTTTGAAAAGACATGAAAACTTTGGGGATTTTATTCTTCTTTACCTCAGCACAGGCTTTTGGGAGAACTAAACGGCCGATCCGACCTGCATCACTTGCACTCAGGACTTTCTCAAACAATGGAACTATTGTTGCATTTGAGCTTTGAGATGGAGACAGGTTAAGAAGACAAAATGACTGCCAAAAAGCCAAGGATAGAAAAAGGAACGAAAATATATAGTGGGCACTAGCAATTAACAATTTGAGAGTGTAGGCAGAGATTATGTACTTAGCTCATCATGGATGCCAATGTAGAGCCTAGTTAGGGGTTGATGCATTGTTTGTTTTTTCCTTTCTTCTATTTGGAGCTTGTTCTCTTTTCACACTTTATTCATCCTTGTATATACTTGTAACTATCTTTTATTTGGTTTATTGAAAATTTAGTAGGCTATTACTTCTTTAAAAAAAGAGCAAAAACAAAATAAAAGGTCCTGACAATTGGTAAAACAGATCCACCAGATATAGGCTGGAACATGATGGTGAAACCAGTGCAAAAAGTCAAGACCATAACATTTCTGGTATCCAGGTCAGGAATGCGACTTAACCAAGAATTATACATTTATTTTAACTCTGACTAGTGCAAATGCAGAAATAGCATACAGAAAAAAACTAAACGAAAGGATACTCTCCTGAAATTTGCTGTAGCTCTTGATCAGTAATCCTTGGCCAATAGCGGGGGAGCAACTGGTTCCTCCCCCGCCCCTCAGCTGGTGGCCTTGCAACACGCATGTGGGATAATTGGCTCAGGTCCTTTGTGGCATCAAATGGCATGGCCTTTGATGGTTTGGGTACAAAATGACGCGGCCTTTGACCAGTCAACTCAGGTGGTGGAAGCATAATAGTTCTTTCCATGTTTGGAGTATTAGCGAGACCGAGACTCATGCTCAGAGAAGTCTCAGTCAATGGCTCAGAGTTAGTATTGCTATTATTATTGTTATTACTGCAATTGTTTCTATGTTGATATCTTTCAAATCGTGGATATTTTGGGAAGAGGTCCCAATGAGGGATGAAATTCGATTCAGTGGTAAAATGAGTTTTTCTTCCCATTTGTCCATAGAAACTGATGGCATGTCTATGGCCCGGCCTTGAAACACTTCCTCACTTGGTCCCCTGGCAGAAAGAGGAAATGGCCTCTGACTCTGATGCATTTGTGGTGGTGGTAGGAGTTTAGGGATAGGTTGGGTGGGTATCTGCCGAATGAATGACGTGATATTAAAAACCAAATCAGATGCGAGATTTCAGTCAGTGACTAAGCAACACATTCGAGTTGAACCAATTCACCAAAATACGGTCATTAATTGTTGTTACTTGCTCTTTTATGAACAAAAAAAATGACACTCCATATTTTAACTCGTTTGCAAATGATACACATGATAACCTGATATTAATAAGGTAGACCTAACATTTTTCTTTAACGTTGAATGATGAAACTGAGATGATAGAAAAAAATCAAGCCAAGCGGATTCAATGGCGAGTCCCAAGCTTGTACGAACTTGCTATGATCCGGTTTATTCCAATTAATAAAAAAAAAAAAAACAAGGAATCTCAGGGGCAATTAAACAGTTTTTCTTGACGTAACATTGTTCTGGCAGTTGGATTTAGTGGCAGGTGACCCAAAAATTCTCAAGTGTATTTTGAAATAGAGTAGAATATGTTACTCATTTTGCAGAAGACCATAGAAAATACCAGAAGTAACAATATGGGATAATGGATCTTACAAATTGAACTCCTGAAGCCTTGATGCAGTTAAGGCACTGGACACCACCACTGTCAAGAAGGTCAAATGAATTCCTTGAAGCAATGCACCCACAATGGAGATGCTGCAAAAACAAAAAAAAAATCCACAGATAGAATTAATATATATTTTCCAAAGATTACTCCACTGTCTAAAGGTTTGTCATTGCTATAATCGAAATATTACCAGATACAAGAAATAAGTATGTGACATTTGTCATTGTGAGTCCTTCTGACTAACCTTTCCACAGTAAGAGCATTCCCTCCATCCCGACTCTTTTTGGTGGAATATATCACAGAACACATGCTGGTCATAGGCCAACCTAAATGTGCATGGAAGTAGTTAGCATCAAAAGTACTTTACCAATGACCAAACAGAACGACCATGAAAAAGAGAAGCGTATAGTTAATGTCAATAAATTTTTGTATTGTTGAGTGGGAGAGGGTATGATTATAGACCCAAATTCATCATGAGGATATGGTGTATTCAATTGCAGATGATGTAGAGGACGAAATAATAATGAAGCATTAAATGAGAAATTAATCCTGGTGGGACCCCACACCTGAAAGTTTGGGGTCATTTGAGGGGGTAGATTTTCGTTTGCTGCCATGTAATAAATTTATCTAATTAAATGCACATTTTTTTCAAACAATAATTAATGCACAGGAAAAGAAAATAGTACCAAGAAATAAACATAATCCATTCGAAACAATCAATAAAAATGAACAGGCAACTTCTTGTCAGAACTTTATTCCAAAATAGAATAAGAACAGGAAAAAGGAAAAAAAAAATGTGGACACACAAAAGGCCATACCCACACTTGTCACAGAGAATGGCGAACCCACCCGCTCGGAGGGCCCAACCCTTCCGCCACTCGCCGGCCGGCGCCGCTGCCATGCACCCAGAGTTCATGCACCGATTAGTTGCCATAACCACCTGTTTCTCGTCCGTTCGACCACACTTCACTTCTACGCTCCTCGACACCAAGATTAGAAACGAAGCATCGCTTGTTCGCCACGATCGAACCAGAAGCCAACTTTTAAACCGCGCAGATCAAGTTAGGCAGAGATCGAAGGTACAGCGATAGCGAAAAGGAGGTTGGGGATAGGGGAGAAGATGAAAGAATGAAAAAAGTTGGGGAGCAGATTGATAGAAGGAGAAGAGTCTATTGCATGATGGGACAAAAAATAAGAGTGAAAGAGAGATTGAAAAGGAAAGAGAAAGGAATGTAAATCGCGAAATTTAAAATGCATGCACGACACTTCGCTACAGCCAATATCTTGCTTCTCTTTCTTTCTTCCACTGAGGTCGCCTGTCACCAACAGAAGGACCCAAAGTAGCATAAAATAATATTAATTTCTTACATACCCTCAAAGACTTCTTTAATTTTTATCTAGTCCTTCATTCTTTACACTACCTATAAGAATATAATTACATGAAGTCATCTTTTCTATCTTTTCTTTTTAGGTAGATCTAGGTCTACTTTATACTTTTATTAAAAATAAAAAATAAAATATTAAACATAAATAAAAAATTTGCAAGTTAGAAGAGAAATGAGTGTATAAAACAAGAAAGAAACGTTGTTCTACCATTAAAAGTCTTGATATCTTGTCATGTTAATACATCCACCGGTTGTGCACAGTGGTTCGTACTTTGTAAGAGCGGAATCAAACTTTCAGACTATAAGAGTCAAACATAAATGGAGATTAAGCATATAAAAAAATTTCTACTGCGAATGAATATATTATCTATAGTATTTTATTCTAATTATATAGAAAATAAAACATAAATATAAAAAAAATGAAAATTAATAAAGTTCAATTGACTCTCACTCATTTGAAGGTGGCTCTGCCTATGATACTTTGGATCAATATCTTCATTTTTAAAATCCAAACAATCAATCAGAACCATTCAACATGTTCTTCGTATGAAATGCACTTGGTGACTAATTAAATTTTTACATTTTTTGGAATTTTTTAGATAGGCAGAAGAGTACTATTTCGAATGGTCTAGAATCTATAGATCAAGTGATTTTCCAACTATCTAAAAAATAGTAAAAATAATTTTTAAAATATAAAAAATGATTTATTAGTACATTTTCATATTGGTGATCACTTAGCGGTAAAAAAACAGCTACACATTATACACAAACCACTATATATTAAAATTATACGAAGTGTAATGATGGTTTTACGAACCATTATGACGAATCTGACAATTAGGACAATTTGTATCCCCTTTTGCAAGTAATTATTAGACATTTCCAATAACGCACATGAGGTGCCAATTTTGAATGTAGCTATTAACTGAAATACATATAATTAATTTCCAATTCAAAGCATATTATTACCGTGTCAATATTGAACGTAGATATCACTGAAATACACCTTAATTTCATACCCACCTATTGGAGAGATGAAAATTTACAGTTCAATGTTAACTCGGAATTATCCTCGTAACTATTTGAGAACTGAGATTAATTTACCTACATGTTAGATATTGGACAAATGATTTACATATCAAAATAATTGTGTTTCAAAGCTATCATTTAGTCTACATAATTGTTGGCTAGTCCCTACTCTCTCTGCAAAAATGGAAATAAATACTTTTGAGAAAAAATATTAAATTGACACGATATTGTTCGAGATCATCAAACTAAAATTCAGTTAGAATAACAAAAAGTTCAACACTTGAGGGCTTAGGTTAATCCTCAATAAAAGATATCACGTTTTGTGGGAGTAGGGAGGAATTAGAAAATTTATACTTGGAGAACTGAAATGTCAAATTCATAATGTGTGGTGATCAGAATTTGAGTTTTTTTTTTTTTTAAGAACTTAAGTCTCTACAATTGCAAAGTAAAATTCTAATCACTATGTTAGATGCACACATTAGCAATTTATGAGGGGCTAAATCGTATAAATATTTTTTTGAAAAAAAAAACATGAAAATCATTCAAATTTTAATATATATTAATAAAAATAAATAAATTATGAGAGTGTCCAAGTACCTCCAAGCCAAGCTGTTGATATACATCATTTGAACTCTTTGGAGAAGTCAGTGAAGTTGAGGATGATGTCATTTCGTTTGAGCCATTTAATTGAGTCCCTTGTTTGAACAATTCAGATAATAAAATAAATTAATAAATTAAATAAATTAAGTTAAAATAATAGTATCTGAATCGTGTATGAGACACTTCATACCAGATGTTATGTAGAATACAATCATATTGATAATCAATTTGTAAAAAAGATCGTATTAAACTCGCTGCTCGTGAATGACACTATTGTCATTAAGACAACATTGATTTAGTGAGATAATTAATTAATGATAGTCTAGTGACTAAAAAAAATGAATATTACATAAATGTTCATATAATATAACTGAGTGTTCTTAAAATATATTTAATCTTGGATCAATGATCGGGTATTAACTAATATCCGTAATACCTTAAAATTAAAATAAGTAAAATAAAATTGTAACTGTTAAATGTTGGATTGTGCAATAATCTACTTGTCTGTTTGACTAGATTTACAAACATATATTTGTTGAATTTTACAGTTTCTTATCTTGAGATATTGTGCAGGTTCATGACGATATAAATTGTTACATATATATCAATGATGCATGATCAATTGCTATACTTATCAAGGATGAATCATAAAGAATCAAGCACTGGACTTAGAAGTATCACCTCAAGATTAGATTTAGAAATCAATAAAATTGATAAAGTATGCTTGAGAATGTGCGAATTTGGGCTAACCGTTGCAACGGATTAATGAAGCGTTATAGCGGTTTAATTCAATACCTCAGAACACAACCAAATCGATTTAATTCGTTGCAACGCTCAAATAACCGTTGCAATGGAATAAATGAAGTTTGGACCCCAAAACTTCCAGAGACATCCGTTATGACAACCTGCAACGCTTATAAGCGTTAGGATTTCCCAGTGCAGCCAAACCTGCTAACTGAGGCTAACTGTTGCAACGCTTATTCTTCCGTTGCAACGGTTAATGCCATTTACCTTATTTTGTTTCTCTCTCTATAAATAGAAGCAAAATCTAGGTTTGAATGATGACTCTAGCCGTCCCCAATTGTAATATTTCAAATTCTTTTCAGATCTAGAAAAAACCATTATTGCTTGTGCACACAACTTCAATATTCATACAACAATCTCAAGCATACTCCACCACAATCAATCTTGTGTAAGAAGTAGAGTGATCCGTGTGTGATCATCTTGTTTGTTTCATACATTTGAGCCTTTAGTGCTCGTGAGTCATTTTAGTGCTCGGGCCGAGTGACTTCTCAAGCTTTGTAAGGGCTCACCGGTTCCACCTTGTACTCCTTTCTCATTGGATAAAGAAAGGCGCGCCATCTTGAAGGTCACGAGCCCCGAAGACGTAGGCGTTAGTGTCGACTCCGTAAACAACTCTCATGTCAAGTGTCTCTTAACTTTTTCATTTATTTTACGCACACTTGTTTAGTTTAAAGTTCTTAGTTCCGCCAAGAATAACATATACACATGTTAGTTAAAAGTACTTAGATTTAAAATTTAAAAAGATCCCATATTCACCTCCTCTGGATGCCTTAGGGACCAACATTAAATACAAATATTGTTGATGATCTCTAAAATATTACAATGGTCTATTTGACATTATATTATCTGAGTGCATTAAATATGCATAAGTTTAAGTATTTGGTGAAAAAAAATAACTAAAAAATGATATCTTATTATCTTATATATAAAAGAAAATGTCAGGATTTAAATTCATTAAAATATTTAACTCATGCTATAATAAGCATGTCATGATAGTATGCATGAATAACAATATATGTGATAAACATTGAGAAAAAATATTGATAAACTTTTAAAGATTATTATTAAAACATCACTTATTGCTACTGCAAGAAGACTCATTAGAGCTAACACCCATCATACTTGGTTGAGAATGAATGTTATGTATATTACGTAGAATAAATAGCAACAATGAATTATATTCAACATTGAAAGCGTAAATCATAGATCTCTGAATTTAGCAAATCTAAAAAAATCTTTTACACTCTAGTGAAAGTAATTATAGATACAATTTTATCTCGTATATTGCATAAAATGTGGGGTGTAAATTAAATAAAAATTCATCCAAATATAACCAATTTGACTGATCGAGTTGTATTGTATTGAATTGATCAAAACACTTAATATTAATTTAAGTACTTTAAAAATGCGGGGGTCAAAATATTTGTAGAAAATTAAATTAACCCGACAATATTATGACATAAAATATAAATGAATATTGAATATATGTCCTTAATTTTATGAGGCATAATGATAATGATAAGTTTGATAAGAAAACAAAATACGTGACTTATCCAAAGCAGAAAATTAAATATGTGACTTATATTTATTCTAAAATGTCAACATCAGAATTCGGAGATGATACAATCAATGGATTCAAAATAAAGATAAAAATAAATTTGTTTGACACGATGATTTTAATTTTTATTAAGTTGTCAAAAGCAAACATGTATGATGAACTTGCCAGCAAGCAATCATAGGTATCTTTAAATTTAATAACTATTTTTATATTAAAAAGATAATTTTTCTTCCTTGTCATGTAATCAACCACACTTGTTTGGCAAGAGGTATCTTTACAAATTTAGCAAGTATTTCTTATGTTTAACCATTCCACTGATAATTAAGAAAATTGTTTGAAATAATTTGGTATTTACTTCTTTTGTTCAATCTTATAGTTTGTTCATTAGCTATAAGTTCTGTTACATTAATATCGTTCCAAAACTACTTTCTTCCACCAAATCCACATTCTAAATTTCACAAAATACACGTAATAAATTACTAAAAGTATTAGAGGGGAACAATTGTCAACGCGATAAGATAACATTAGGGGTGTCAATGATACCCTTTTAATTTATCCTATCCGTACCGTATTCGATAAGTCGGGTATGAGTAAGATATTTTTTTCGTTAGCTTATCATGTATGGGTATGGGTAAGGATTTTTTTCGTTAGCTAAACGGGTAAGAATATGGGTAAAACCTATTTCGTACCCGTTACCTATATGGTAATTGTATAAAATAAAATTTTATAATAATGTTTGAGTAATAATTAGTGATGGTGAAATTTATTTGCGAAATATTTCATATAATATAGTTTGAGCAATAATTAATGATGGACTTTTGTTATTTAGTGTTTTACTATAAAAAAAATAT
This sequence comes from Carex parvula, assembly GCA_025461045.1. Taxonomy (NCBI): domain Eukaryota; kingdom Viridiplantae; phylum Streptophyta; class Magnoliopsida; order Poales; family Cyperaceae; genus Carex; species Carex parvula. Next base: position 47,193 of record JAJGRW010001791.1, on the reverse strand, counting down.
TAAACATATTACTTTTATTTGTACGTTTTGTTATTTAGTTAAATAATAAAATTATCTAAAGATATATTATGTTTTTGAATTCTCTTGCTTTATAAAAAGTTAGAATTGATTGTACATTTTTTTTATTAGTAATGTGATTGTATATGTGTGAAATCAATGATTTTTTATGTTCTATTGTAAAATATAATAAAACTAATTATTATATTACTATTATTCATTATTCACCCGCTACCGTTTTGTTACCCGATAATTTTAACGGATAAAGGTAAGACATATTTTTAATGGATATAGAAGGATATGGGTAAGATCAATTCTTAGTGAGTATGAGTATGAAAATGCTTCCACCCTACCCGTATTGTACCCATTGACACTCTAGATAACATGCAACTCAAATCATCATCCTGCATACTTGAGATTTTTGTACTAACTCTATCCTTCTTATTTAGTTTCCTTTTAGAGTATTTTTGTTTAATTTTCGCATTGTAACTAGTTTCTGATCTTAATAAAGAAAATATATAAACTTCCGTGTATAGTGTAGAGAAGGAAATACGTGACACGCTGTGACATGACGTGACGTGACTAATTTTTTTGTTTCACGTGACGTGATCAAAATAGTAGCGGATAGTCATGTCACGCGAATAGTCACATCACGTCACACTTTTTTAATATTTGAATTTAAATTGTTGAAAAATAAAAAAAAAGAATATAAAAAAATATGAAAATTGTAAAAAATCTAAAATAAGTAAATAATGTTGCTTTTAAAAGAAAGACAGTTAGACAGCTAACATTACTTTAAAAATTCAAATTACAACATTCATTGGACTAAACTAGAGAAAATAAAAACCAGTACTACATGAGTACCAGTATCACTGTACCTACACTAAAAAGGAAACATAGATACTTTTGCATACAAAAAGAAATTAAAAATTAACTAGAAAAAACTGGATACTTTATGCGTACAAAAAAAATTGAAAATTAACTAGAAAAAACTGGATACTTTATGTTTCATACAGTGACGTGACGTGTAATTTTTGCTCGAATGCAGTCACGTCACGCGAATAGTCACATTATGCAACACGCAAGTCACATCACGCATTCGATACACAGAACGTGACGTGACTGATCACATCATGACTAATTTCCTTCTCTTTTATGTGTGACCTTTCTGATGGAATACAGAGCAAACCACCACCTTGTTATTGGGACTCGTTCTTTATTATATTTATTCTAAAATGTCAACATCTATCTTAACGTTTTTTTTATTAATACCCCAAAAAAACAAATTAGTAAATCTGCCCTCACCTCAAATTTTTTATTAAAACTACCCTAACCGCCCATTGTTCATAGCAGACTGCCCCCCAGTGGGGCGGTTTGCTAATTTTTTTTTTTACTGTTCATACCTAACCGCCCCACTGTGGGGCGGTTTGCTATGAACAATAATTTTTTATTTTGAGACAATATGAATATCAAGATGCTGCATTCTAACGCTAAAAATTTGAATTTTTTTTTAAATATTTGTTAGATTACTTCTTTTGATGTATAATTAGCATATTTATACTAAATACGCTAAATTACTTGAAAATTATGTTAAATTACATTGAATTACATTAAATTACGTTAAATTATGCTAAACTCTAAACCCTAAACTCTTATTTTGGACAATTTCTAAAACCCTATACCCTAAAAGTTACCGTACAAGTTAGGGTTTACGGTAAGTTTTAGGATTTAGGACAATTTATAAAGAGGAGGGTTCAAATGCACCATTATTTTTGTGCTCCAATATGCTCCACATCTTTTATCTCTATTTTTAAAGTCCGAACAGTCGATCTGAACCGCTCAACATGATCTTCATAATAAAATATGCTGGGATGCCAAATTTTATATTTTTTAGAATTTTTTACTATTTTTTTAGATAGGTACAAAATCATTTTTTTAAGGAGATTCTGGACCATCCGATAAAGTGATATTGTACCTATATAAAAAATAGTAAAAAAATTCTAAAAAATATAAAATTTGGTCTCCAAACATATTTTATTATGAAGATCATGTTGAACGGTTCGGATCGACTGTTCGGACTTCAAAATAGAATAAAGGATGTGAAGCATATTGGAGCACAAAAATTATGGTGCATTTGAACCCTCCTCATTTATAAAAATGTTATGTGAAAATTGTAAATCATAATGTACGGTAATTTTTAGGGTTTATGGTTTAGGGTTTTAGAAATTGTTCAAAATAAAAATTTAGGGTTTAGGATTTAGCGTAATTTAACGTAATTTAACATAATTTCAAGTAATTTAGTGTATTTTAGTATAAATATGCTCATTATAATCAAAAAGTAATCTAACAAAAAATCCAACTAACGTGGGTATATTTATTAATAAAAATGTCGGAAACTAGGGTTTAGAAATTAGAGTTTAGGGTTTAAATTTTTTTTAAATATCACTAATTTTATAAATATATTATGTGAAAATTGTAAATAATTTAATATACGGTAATTTTTAGGGTTTAGGGTTTTAGAAATTGTCCAAAATAAGAGTTTAGGTTTAGAGTTTAGCGTAATTTAGTGTAATTCAACATAATTTAACATAATTTCAAGTAATTTAGCGTATTTTAGTATAAATATGCTAATTATACATCAAAAGAAATAATCTAACAAATACTTTTAAAAAATCCGAATTTTTAGCGTTTGAATTCAGCATTTCTCTAAAAAAAATATTGTTCATACCAAACCGCCCCACTGTGGGGCGGTTTGCTATGAATAGTAAAAAAAAAAAAATTAGCAAACCGCTTCACTAGGGGTGGCCTGCTATGAACAGTGAACCGCCTGGCAGTGGGGCGGTTAGGGTAGTTTTAATAAAAAATTTGAGGTGAGGGTAGATTTGCTAATTTGTTTTTTTTTGGGGTATTAATAAAAAAACGGTCTATCTTAACACGGTAATGGAGTAAAATAATCTAGAGAGGAATTGTATCTTTAATCCAATAAATAATGCATATAAGATAAAGAAACATATTTCAGTCCAGTTGATATATAGACTGATAAGAGAAATTAAAAAATATTTATGGTTGACTATTGCTAAAATCTAGGCCTGGGGTATTTTCAGAAGAAATTTAGTAAAGAATCACCAAAAATATCTCCTAAAATAACTCAAAATTTCAGACTGCAGTCACTAAATAAATTCGTCTGAAGAACTAAAAAATGATAGAGTTGCAGTTTAGTTTGTGATTATATCATAGTTAAGATGATTATTTTTTTTTTCTATGTCAAACCTCCAAAATTTTTTTTGAAGGCTAGTCAAACCTCCAAAATTACAAATTACAATATTTCACAGATTCAACCTCCAAAAATATAATACTGTATAAATAAATCCTTAAACTGGTACTAGTGAGGGATGCACTACATTATCACAAAATCAATTAAACATTATAAGATTGGTGCAAGCACTGAAGCACATTATAACATTATAAGGAGACCCAAGTCAGAGCTGAAAGTTTATAAAATTCGTCAGCTTATTGTAAAATTGATAAAGTAGAAAATTAAAATGACCTTAAAAGGTGGTCAAAAGGACAATTATATTTAAACTGAAAGATATGAAAATTTTGAGCCTCTAATCCAACTGATTCATCACAAAATTTTGAGAGACAAGGATAAGTAAATGGAGAGATTCAAAAAAAAAAAAGAACACTTAATGTAGTAATAAAAAATTAGTGAAATGATATTCTGTAAATTGAATGACCAATAAGCTTAAGTAGGTTTTCATCAATGGTGGAAGAAGAAATCTCTATTGACTGAAACTAAAACCAGGTCATCTGGTGAAAATTGGAACTGTGCTAATCGGAAAGATAAGCACAAATAAATCTGTGATGTTTTCATTAACACTAGCAGTATTCCAAATAAGAAAACAAAAATGAAACATACAATAACAATGCTTATAAAAAAGACACAGAGATTGGGGATACATAAGTAACACATCTAAAAATACCTTCTCAGAAAGTTATACGATCTGTTGCTCTTTCTCAGAATTATCTACCTTTGTCATTTTTGGACCTGAGGTGGCAAACAAAAAGACAACAACAAAAAATCAACACAAATCATAAAGCAAAACTCAGATAGTAAATCAAAATTTGAAAAAAAAATGAGAAGTGAGACAAACCATAGTAGTCATGGTCAGTAGAAACACGGCATGCAGAGTTAGCTTGTAGTGTTTTGGTAGCCTTGTTTGAGACCTTGGAGCCCCGCTCCTTCCCTCCCTTAGATCGGGAGCGTATCCTCTGCGGAGTCGTTCTCCGCGGAGCTGTGCGGAGCTTTTAATCTGGTCCGTTCGTTTTGACGTGGCATGAATCTCAAAGCCCAATAGTACTGCCCCCTCTGTTAGCCAGAATATCAAAGCGGCTGAGAGTTAATCTGGTCCGTTCGTTTTGCTCCGCAGAGGATAGTCTCCCCCCTTAGATTTCATCTCTATTGGATTGTAGTTCATAGAAGAAATTAACAACATACTTTCTACGATTATTACTTCCAAAAAGTAACTATCACAAAGTAAAATGTAAACCTGTTTGAAGCATTTGCTCAAGAAAAAACTCCTCTCAGGATGCATCTACTGTCAGATTGTGAAACATTTGCTGAACCTGTAATGGTGAATTTAGTCAACACCTGATATCAGATATTGGTGTGACTTCCTCCTAAGAGCACATATATCAATTATTACTAGCATAAGCAAAGAGATACAAGAACCCACTAATGGCTATCGGGTTTGGATCCAATTAATGGAAAAGAGTGGAAAAAACGAAATACCCAAAAATCATCAATTTAAATTGCCAAGAAAGATCTTCCAACTGATATCATAGCAAAATAAGGATTGATTATTCATTTCCGTGAGTTATCAAACTCAAATCGAGAAAGAAAGGAAACAAAACCTGAAAGAAGAGCAGGGAAAGGGTTGGGAAGAGGGGTCGGCGCGACGAGGAGAGGTGGTGCGACGGAGGAGAGAAGCGCCGGTGAGAGAGAGGGGCTAAATGAGAAACGGAGAGAGCGCTAAGTGAGAGAGCGGGGCGAGTCAAATGGAATTCACATCCTCCCCGGTACCGTAATAGGGAATCTTTTACAATTATTGGATCTGGACCGTTCTTTTAACTTGGCACGAATCTCAAAGCCCAACAATACTGCCCCTGCGGTGAGAGAGAAGGGCTAAGTGAGAAACGGAGAGAGCGCTAAGTGAGAGAGCGGGGCGAGTCAAATGGAATTCACAATCCTCCCCGGCACCGTAATAGAGAATTTTACAATTATTGGATCTGGACCGTTCTTTTAACTTGGCACGAATCTAAAAGCCCAATAATACTGCCCCTGCGGTACTCAAAGCGTCTGACAGTTAATCTCAGGAATTCACATCACCTCCGGTACCGTAATAGGGAATCTTTTACAGTAATGGAGAGGATACTTGTTCGAGTCAAATGGGAGAGCTCAAACGGGCTGCTGTTCTATCTGTTCACTGGACAACAAACGGGCTGTTCATTACCTGTTCAGATCCGGTTCGTATTAAAGAATGAATTTGAACATCAACCGAACTTCGGGCCTTGTCCTGATTATAGCCCGTTCAATATTAGTTTGTTAATTATTCGGCCCGTTTGTCCATGAACAGCTCTGTGACTACGTCCAACCATTATAGTTGATGTTTTCTTCCACTTTGTTTATGACCCAGTATTACATCTATGCACTTCGTCTTATTAATGAATTTCACAGCAAACGCAACAAAATTTCAAGGCAAAAATACATTAAAGACTCATCATTCCTCTTTAATTTAAAAGAAATGTTGTACTTAATAAATTCATATGCTCTCTCTACAGATGGTCCATGGTAAAATTAGTCCTACTTTTCATTGTTAATTTTGGTAAGCAGAAAGGTTCTCTCTACTTGTCCCTAACAATACGTTAATTTTGGCCTAATATAGTTACTACTTATTTCAATTTAGTATATACTGAATTCTATATTTACGTTTTCTCATCCAAATTTAGTTTCTTCTTATTCTTCTTTTCGATTGCCAGGATATTAATTGCTAATTGAAGCTTAATCAAAGAATGGGTTACCATCAGCAGCGTAAATGGTGGGGAGGCCGAATCGCAACCATCTTTGGAAATGGAGGCTATAGTCGCCTCAGTTCAAGCGGAATTGAACCATTGTTGGATTCCAACAATGACTTCTGTGCAAATCATCAGCAGGTAACTATGCAAAGACAAAACGAAATTAGAAATATGTAAACTAATTCCTTTTTCTAGTATGATTTATGTAGCCCTTAACATCCAAGCCCTATGCTTATGAATGCATACGTTCAGACATAATATTAACTATGTGTTCCCAATTTTTGTATCGCATAATTTTCGCTGTATTTACGCATGGTTATAGTTTCGGTTATTTATTTTTTTTAAATTAGTGGCTTTAAATACTTACTAATAATTTTATTGATAAATTACAATATGAGATCTACTCATTTATTTTCATCAATTCCTCAAAACTACTCTATTATTCTATTCCTACTTATTTACATTCTTATTCTTACTATTTTCTTAATCACCCTATTAACTATATTCCCATCTATCTCCACGACTGGATATGCTTTCATCTAAAAGCTGCCAAAATTGACGACCGAATTTGCTCATCGCGCTCTGATCGAGATGGGGGTAGAGACTACGTGCTCCGAGTTCCGATGACTCCGCGCTCACATCGGATCCGGTCAGCTCCGCTCCCTCCCCTCTCCCTCACCCTCCTCTCCGCTCGAGGAGGTAGAGACGAGAGTGAGAGAAGGTATTGTTGTGTCGAGAAAGAGAGAGACGGGGGTAGCTAGGGATTGCCATTCCTTTCGCTAAGAGGGAAAGAGCAAAAATCTTGTCGCTCGATCTAAAGTTTTCGAAAGTGTCGCAGCTCAGTCATGTCTATAGAGGTGTTACTTTTATCTGATTATTCGGTTTCGATCAGGAACCGATCAAGATTTGATTAATTTGGATAGGAACCGGTTAAACTATGGGTACAATTACAAAATTAGTACTTTAATATACAACTCTAATCTGAACCAGAACCGATATTGTAATGAATAGGATATGAGTTTAATTTAATTATTCGACCCATAACTGAATCCGACCCGATACAATACTAATATAATTTTTTATAATTAATTAATATAAAACATAGATTAATAACTATGGAAAGACAACAATATGTGGTATTTTTTAAGAAACAAATTATAATATCATATCATGCATTAATAATTAATTATTTCATGAGTTGTAAATCAAATTCAAGCACTCACTCTCTATCTCTCTCTTTTGCAAAAAGGCCTGTAGGCTGTAGGCTGTAGGCTGTAGGCTGATTTATTTCAAAAAAAAAAAAAAAAAACTCAATTACTACAACTGATTATGATTATTGGGTATCTAAATTTTATATTTTTATTGTAACCGTCAAGTACTAAAATCTCTAGTTCACATTACAATCTTAAAAATGGATAAGAATATCTACCACACACACACCCTTTTTGGCGCTTCATTTAGAGATCATTGGATTCATTGATCTCTTTGTTGATAGTCTACTTCTTGGCAACATCAATTTCTTATCGGTCGCTAATCGAAATGAATCGATATTCCATTTCTGAATTTTTGAAATCATAAAAAGAAGGAAATCACCATTTTTAATATTTAACTTTTCAAAAACTATTTCTCTCCTTCAATATTTTACTTTTCAAAAAGTATATTTAAGCGCAAAGAGTTTCTCAAATGCTTGTGGGTTTGAAACTAACTTGTTTGTTCTTCAATCCATTTTACTTTTTGATTCAAATTATCCAGATTCAGATCCAATCAGGTTTGAAATTAATAAGTATATAAATTCGGACACGAACACTTTTAGAATATGAGTTCAAATATAATAATATATATCCGTATTCTACCCAATCCGAAAACACCTCTACATGTCTATTACGTAAACATATCATACAATTTTCTACTTGTCCACTTTAACGAAAAAAATATAAATATTTGCCGGTGTGCTAATAGAAATATAAAGGAATTCTGAATTGGAAAAAAAATTGCACATATTCCACGCTGTCCTCCTCTTTTATAGAGGTGCTACTTTTATCCGATTATTCGGATCCGATCCGGTACTGAACCGGATTCGATAAATTTGGATAGGATATGGTTCAAAAAATATATCCGGTTAAATTATAGATACGATTACAAAATTAATATTTTAATATTTGATCCAGATCCGAACCGGAATGATATTGTAATGGATAGGACATGGGTTTGATTTAATTATCCGATCCATAACCGAATCCAAAGTAATACCTGTATAAATACTCGATACAATACTAATACAATTCTTTATAATTAATTTATATAAAAATATAGATTAATAACTATTGAAGACAATTATATGTAGCATTTTTTTAAAACAAATTTTTGTTTAAGTACTATGCTATACTAGGAAGATACCGAAAATTTTATTCTTCCTTTTCTATTTGAGTGCAAAAAAAAAAAGAAAAAAAAGCAAGTACTAAGAGAAATATTGGACAAAGAAAAATGGAAAGAAAGAATTGGAAGAATCTAATCTAATCAATTTATAGATCATTTCGATTCCATTAGAAATGAGGATTTGGAACAAAAAAATCATAATATCATATCATAGATTAATAACCACAAAAAACAATCACCATCTTCAATATTTTACTTTTAAAAAATTATCTCTCTACTAAATTAAAAAAGCCATTAACGAAAAAAGTAAAACCTTAAATCTTTCTGAATGCTTGTGACATATACCGACCGGGCCTCGGATTTGAACCGGACCCGATAATTCACAGACAAGTTATGGATACATTTCTATCTGAAACTGAAATATTGGATCCAATATGTTTATTAATAGATGCGGTATCCGGATTCGAACCAGATCCAGTTTGAAAATAATAAGTATATGGATCGAAATTCGAACCCGAACACTTTTAGAGTACGGATCCAAATATATAGTATCCAGACCTTACTTGACCCGATAGCACCTCTACTATTTTATTTATTTGAATTTTTTTCGTCTTTTAATATGCCACCCTTGAAGGATATTGGAGAAAGAAAACAATTTTCATTTGGTCATTATGAAGAAGTTTCTCAGAGAATTTGCGAGTTCCAAAGAAAGATGGATGAACTGACAACAAAGATGGATGAAGTAAAAATAGAGGTGGCTAATGCCAAGGTGATTGCAATTTCTACGTTATTTCCTTCTTTAATTATTTTTCTATTGTTTTTTGTTTGAACGTTGAAAATTGATCAGTTGGTAATCTGTAATCCAGTCCAAGAATGAAAAGCGCGATAAAACTGAGAAAGAAAAGATAAAGAGGGCAACTGCAACTTTGGAAGGCGAAATCAGAAAAATTACGGATCAAATTGCAGTTTTAGAGAGAAAATTGGTCAACAAAATCGTAAGCTTACTTTTATTTATTATTATTTTACTTATACCGTAGTCTTTTTAATGAACAATATTTAGGTGAAAACGGTATGGATAATATCCGATCCGTATTCGATTCGTATTTGAAAAATTAGACGTGGATATCCGATATCTGAATATCCGTGTGGATATGGATACTGATATGGTTTTACGTTTCAATTATCCATATCGGAATAGTAGATATATATCATATATAATATATATTATGAAAAAATATTGTTATTCACCATTAAAATTAGATAAATATTATGAACTTTGGTATTTTTTAATATTATTTTAATAAATATCCGATATGATTCGTATCCGTATCTATATTTGACTGATATCCGATCCATATCCGCATCCGAAAATTAAAAAAGATATGAATATGGTTTGCCCTGCTCCGTATTTGCTCTGTTTTCATCCCTAACAACATTCGTTTTTGAATTTGATGACATTTTGGTTTATTTAATTTAAGGAAATATTTTATAAAAAATAACTTCCTTTAATTATAACATTCCTTTTTTTAAAGTATTTTTTGCGCCAATTAATTTCTTGTCTCACTACAGAGAGGCAAGGTTCATGAGTTGTCATGTATGCCTTCAGAAATAAAAAAAAAGTAAAATAGATAATTATAGTGTACATCATAAAAAAATTGGTATATTCAATTTTTATAGTAAGAAGATTTGAAAATTGTTATCCTAATTAAAAAAAATTTTAAATTGTAGATGTATTCTCAAATAATTTGAAGTACTGAACAACTTAAAAAATTAAAGGGTGGAATTTAACTGACTTTATCATAAATAACTAATCATTTTTTTAAAAAATTAACTCAAATTTGATACACGTCTTATTTGAAAATCTAAAAACAAAAAAATAACAAATAGTGAGGGTACTCACCGATTTCATTAAAATGAAACCATGCAACAGTAAACTGGTACCGAACAGCTGGTACACAGTCACTGTGAAGTTTTTACAAAAGTAACATAGATATAAGCCCTTTAAAAAACTAAGGCTCAACATAGCCAGTATTGTAGCAAAGACAAAATGCATGATAACAGTAAAGACAGAAGTTTACATATAAGCCCTTCAACTTATACAAAAACCAAAAACTTTATAGGCTGAAACTGAAACAGCTGCTAAGTTGCAAAAGCAGGCCTTTAATCCTAGCAGCTTAAAGAAGAAGTGACTTCCTCCAAACACATGAGTTTTTTTTAATTTGAACAATATTTTTTAAATATATGTACCACAAAGTCAGTTGTATCGTAAAAGTTAGAATGCACACTAGAATTATCCAAATAAAATAAAATATTGTATTGATTTTACTTGCAGAAAGATACGAAGAAGATAGCTGAGATAGAAATCAGAAATACTGCTCTTGAAGGAGAAATCAAGCAATTGAAGTCAAGATTCATTTACCTTGAGGCCACCTCACTGAATATGGTCAATTTATTTGCCTTGTAGACTTAAATCAAGAAATTGATGTAGATATTGATTCTAAATTCTTTTTACATTAACTAATTTGTCTTTCTTCGGCGCAATGTAGCCCGTGGGACACGATTCAAGTGCACCTCGGCCCAGTCTTGACCAGGTGAGAAACTACCGGTTCATTTTTTTAAATCACAATTAGCGGAAACTACATAAATTCCTCCATCACACATTCAAATTTTTTATTTTATTTTATTCGGTACAGATCGAGGAAATGGAGAGACCGACTTCCTACGATGAATTGTTTGCATGGATAATTATTATCACCTTCTTTGTTGGCTTTCTTATAGGCATACAAGTTTGATAATTGGTTGGGACTTGTTTCAGATGTGCTGCCAGCAAGTTTAAACAAAAATAAATACCTTATTTCAGTTCTTTTACTTCTTTTTTTTCCTGCAATTTACTGTCTTGGACATCAATAGATACAATCATAAATTATTAGTTATTGAGTTGGAGAGGTAAGGAAAAAACAGTGCATTCAAAAGTTAATAAATTGAACAAGTCTTTTTGCATTTATTGTTTTGCTTACCCAACACTATGATTTGTTGGGCTTTTACGAACCTTACCAGACCCAATTCAACCTATGCCCAAATGGAACCGTACAGAGCGCACCCAGCTTGTTATTGGACCCCAGGCCCATAAAGCTTGGCATTGTACATTGGTCTTGGAAATTCTCTCTTGGCAACTTGCATGTATCTTTGGAACTAGCCGAAGGGACTCGCAACGTTTTGACAATTTTTTCCGAGTCTGAGATAAAAAAATTTCGGCGGATCAGATCAGACTACTCAATAGCTTAGGCACGACAAAAGAAAATAATACATCGTATCTTAATTGCGTGAATTAATTTTGAATTCCATAAGCTACAAATGTAATCCTGACGTATCTCGCAATTCAGATTTCTAGTTTTCAAAATGTTGCATGCATATAAAAGATCTTTTACAAATACATCGGATCCTGTCCCAAATTGTCTTACTGTTTTGTCCTATAGCCTATAGGCTAACACATAAAATCTGACATACCAAAGGAAAAAAAAAATAATTCGTGCTATTCACCTCTTTTCTAGGGTGCGTCTCTCCAGTATGCGCATGAAATTCGTGCGTTTTCCACCTAGCACACCAACCAGGATTGGTGCGCTCCCCAGAGAGTGTGGGTGGTAACAATTAAATTGTGAGGTTTTGGGTGGTGATTGTTTAATTCTGAATTATTAGGGTGCTAAGTGCTAACTAAATTTTTTTCGGTAGAATGGAATAACCATATGTCCAATGTTTTAAAAAAATCCTTAGTTGGTGTTGTGTAGACTAAATCATTATAACTAGGGACGGATTGAAAAAAGACCAATTACATCTAGCTTGGGAAAGGTACCAAAAGTCACCCGAACTCCTCCATCAAGGGAAAGTGGGGGATGTCTTGGATGGAAAAGAAGGACCGTGTGTGTCTTTTGAAGAAGTCCATTTATGGCTTTCATGGCGACAAATGGTACAAAAAGTTCGACTCATTCATGGTGAGTATTAGTTTCCATCATTTCAATTATGATAGTTGTCTATTTCAAGAAGTTGGATAGTAGGGATTTCATTTAAAAAAAAAAAGTTGTTTTTTCACAAAAGAGTTTTGTCGAGAAAGTGCTACGCCATTTGGGCATGGAGAAAGCGAATGTTGTTTCAACACCTCTTGCAGCTTATTTCAAGCTTTCGGTCGCTTTAAGCTCAAAATCTAATAATGAGAAGAAATATATTTAAAAGGTTCCATATTCGAGTGTGGTCGGGAGTCTCTTGTACTTGATGGTGTGTACTCGATCCGACATTGCTCAAGCCGTTAGTGTGGTAAGTAGATATCTCTTTTGTGCGGAGAAAGAGCATTGGGTAGCGGTGAAGTAGATCTTCCGCTATTTGAGAGGTACTATTAATGCTCGTTTGGAGTTTGGTAATGGAAATGCACTAACGGGTTTTGTGATTGCGGATTTTGCAGGTAATTTGGACAAGATGCGTTTTTGACGGGTTATGTTTTTACCCTTGGAGATTGTGCAATTAGTTGGAAGTCTACACTTCAAGCCACCGTTGCACTCTCAAATACCGATGCCGAATACATGGCAATTACCGAGGCTATTAAGAAGGTTATTTGGCTCAAGGCATTTTAGTGAGATGTCTTCTTTCGAGGGTCATATTACGGTGTTTTATGACAACCAAGCGAGATACATTTGATCAAGGACCGCATGTATCATAAGAAGACGAAACACATTGACATTTGGTACTATTTTGTTCGAGATGTGATCACGGAAGGCAAGGTTGCCGTGAAGAAGATTGGTACCGAGTCGAATCCAGCCGATATGCTCACAAAGCCTCTTTCAGTTGCAAAGTTCAAGCTTTGTTCAAGTTTGGTGTCGCTTTGTTCCTAGCATGTTGCTAGTTTATCTTTATGTTTACCTTTGTTTAGGTTATGTCTTTTATGCATTTGCTTTATGTTTTAGTTTGTTTTAGATGCAATTTGGTTCAAGGTGTAGATTGTTATGTTATGACCCAAATTACTATTCAGACCAATTGGGCTATGTATGTTTATGTTATTGCATATATGTAGACTCTTTGTAAGAGAAATAAATTAAGTCTAATACAAATAAATTTAAGTTGTCTCTTTGTCTATTTGTCTCTTGCTCTCTTTCTCTTCTCAAACCCTAGAAACTCTAGCAAAATATGATAATTTGCTTGGACTTGTTTCGGATGTGTTGCCAGCAAATTTAAACAAATATAACCAGCTTATTTTAGTTGTCTTTCTTCTTTTATTTTTTCAGTTTATCTCAGTTTTTTTTTTCTTTTCTTTTTTGCAATATTTACCGTCTTGGAAATCAAAAGATACAATTGCAATTTATTAATTGTTCCCTATGAGAGGTAAGGGAAAAAAAAACAGTGCATTGGAAAGTTAATAAATAGAAAATATACTTTCTACATTTTTTTTTCCCAACACTATGATTTTTTGGGCTTCCCTTTACAAATCTTACCAGGCCCAATTCAACCTATGCCCAAAATGGGATTACACAGTTTGTCTTGGGGCTTCTGGCTCTATCAAAGCATTACACTGGACAAGCTATTCTAAAAAAGAAAAAAGAACTACACGGCCTGCCTATGTTATTGGACCCCAGCCCATAAAGCTTGGCATTCTACATTGATTTTGAAAATTTTCTCTTCGCAACTTGCATATTTCTTTGGAAGTACAGTGAGTAGAGAATTAGAGATGATGAAAATTGAAAATTAAAATCTGTATAATCTATTTTCATCAGGAATGAGAAATTAATAGCACTGAAGATCATTCTCACATCCAGGATCTGTTCAACATAACAAAAAGGTGCTTTGTACCATCTCATAAACCCACATCTCAAGGCATTCTATTTTGTCATTGTTAACTAATTGGGCACAAGTCTACGGAAAGTTCAAACATAAGTACATAACACAGTTCAACATGAATTTTGTAATCGAACGAAATATCGAAAAAGATAGGTAATTTTCAATATATTTATTAGCACTCAAAGAAATTTTGGGTGCAATGGTTAGGTTATTATTTTTCCCAAATAAGTCATGAAGTAACACATATCCCTTACTATCTATTTCTAGCACTATTTTAGTCAATAACTTGCAAGGCATATATGGTGATGTAATACGCAGGGATTGATAGCGGTTCATTTGCTTTTTTTTCTTAGAACTTTTGGATAAGCTTGACTATATTATTTTGTTTTCCTAAATAAACTGAGATACATTAATTTTGGTCGGGGTTTGGCATTGAGAAAACTGTCAAGTGTCATCTATTTTGAAAAATCAAAATCATATTATGTTTGTCCCAGATGAGCTACCGGACAAGATTATCTTTTATGGAGCAGACAAGTGCATCATTTCTTTTTTCTTTTATTGTAAGTCCTTAGACGATTTCATTAAATATCAGAGCAAATTATAAGTCTGTTTCAACATTTTCATTAGTCATATACACTGAACTACTTGTAAAATCACTCATCGCTAAAATGAAGAGGAAAAGTAAAACCAGTAGTTGAGAAATATTCAATTCGCATCAGATTAGCAAATCAATGTGCCTGTTCATTCTCTTCTGTTAATATGCAAACGTAGCAGTAGAGCGAGTATGACTACACCGTGTCAACATTTGTTTAGCTACTCACCAGGCGAACTATAGAGGGTCTGTTCGGCTGATAAAATATCGATGTTCTAGGTTTTACAACTCATGGAATAATTTTTCTCAAGCTGTGATTGAAATTCTTTTTATTTTTTATATATGTTGGAATTGTTTTCTATCAGAAATCCATGGTACAAGCTAAATTTCGAAGAAATAATTAAGTCGGATCAAAGAATTTTGTTTTTCATTGAAGAACTGCATGCTTCAATCTTCTTTCAAAACCCGATGAAGAAGTCATTTGTTGACATTAAATAAAAGTTAAAAAGCTAAATATATAATAAGACAAATAAAATGTATACTTAATACTATACACTTAATTATTAATCAATGTCTTAAAAGTTCTATTATTTTGTTCTTAATTTTGTAGTAAATTCTTTTTATATGATACTTTTTCAACTATTTTCATTTTGTTAAATATTTTATATGTAAATTATTTTGATAAACTTTAGTTGAACTTATTTAATTTTGATTTCAAAATTTAAGTACCAAATTTTGTCTTTTTAATTAGACAGTGCTAAACACATACTTACAATTACTCACTCGATTGAAAATTTTGAAATACCATATGGACAGATTTGATATTCTTAGATACAACAATCAATTTTCTACAGGAACCACGTGTAACATAATAGCTAAGGCGATGCTCGTGAGAAATTGTATGTTAAAAAATAATAAAAGTAATAGGTTTAGTTTCTTCCTTTACTAAAAAAACAATAGTCCCTCCTTCGATTTGAGAAGAACCTAATTTCTGTTAGTGACCTTAAACTAATTTTCCGAATTATTAACTATATTTTTGCAAAGCTTATTATTTGACGAGCCTAGCTTTCTACTTTTTTCTTTTCGTTTTTAATATAATACCTGCATGGTTCACAGATACTTGAGCAAAACTAAATCAACTTTTAATTAACATTGATCATAACCTTATCATGTCGATCTACCTTCACTACTACAGAAATGGTCATTGTACACGGCACATTGTATACGGATTTGACAATTTTATACAAAAACCGTGTGCTATTGTAATTTTTTGGAAGCCCGAAATATCTGTGGGATCTATTACACGGATATTTATTAAAGAATCAGTGTAGAAAGCCTTGAGAGAGCTACACGGACGTTTATCAAGAATTGTAAACGGATTATTGTTTAACTAACAGTGTAGATAGCCATGTGAGAGCTACACGGATATTTATGAAGAGAACCGTGTAGAAATATGTAAAATATACACGGATGTTTGTTTAAATAACAGTGTAGAAACCTTTGACAGAGCTACACGGCTGTTCACATAATAATCCGTGGAGAAAGGTTATTGTAGGGTTTTGATTATCGATACACGGTTTTGCCAATTTTATACACTGCACATTGTACACGGTTTTGTTAAGTATAAATCCGTGTAGAGAAGTGTAGGGTTTTGGTATAAAAGGCCTTCTCCTTCCCGCGCCGTATAAAAGGCCTTCTCCTTCCAGCGCCGTTTTGATCAAGTAATTCAACAAACGGAAAGGTTAGAGTTTTTTCAATTCATAGGTAAATTGTAGGTTCTCCTGTATAACCTTAGGAAGAGAGAAAGACCGGTCACTTTACATATCACTTATGATCAACTTTGATAATCATTTCACGGTTAATAATTGGAATTTTGATTTAGGTTTATCAATTATGTCATATCGCTTATCTATCAAGATAAGTCGCTATCTTTGGAGCTCATCTATCAAGACGAGCGATGTGATATAATTGATAACCTACATCTCGACTTCACTTCTGACATAAATATCTCTGGCATGTATTTTCCGTTTCTTCCTCTAATTTTCTGTTACTTATTGTTGCTTACTTACTCATCATTTTTTTTTATTTACAGATTGTGATGAACTTTCCGATGGACAGCATGTGATGAATTTCATTTTCTTTTTTTTCACTATATTTTATTTGACACTTGACAAGAACATGTTTTTTCTTGGTTAGGTTCCAAAGAAATGGGTAAAACTAAATTTCAATAATAAAACATGTTCTTTAAATTAAATCATGTTTTGATCACTTGTTTTTGGCGATGTAGAAATGGCATGTTGCAGTGCATTGTTGTTTAATTTCTTACACAAACCCCCTTTGAATAAGATGTGGTTTGCGAAAGAATTTAAACAACAACGTAAGAACACTGCAACATGTCCATTTCTACATCGCCAAAAACTTAGAACTAAAACATAATTTAATTTTCAGAAAATGTTTTATTAGTTGAAAGTTAGTCTGACTCATTTCTTTGCAACCTAACCAAGATAAAGCATGCTCTTGTAAGGTGTTAAATAAAATATGAATTTATGCATATTAGTAATGTTCTTGTAATGTTTTATTAGTGAATTTAGTAATTTTTGTGAATTCTAGTAATGTTCTTGTAAGCATTTTCTTGTAATGTTTTATTAGTGAATTTAGTAATTTTTGTGCTGTAATAGTAAATAAGGAGTTGAATTTATGAATTTTGTAATGCTAAGTATAATTTTTGTGCTGTAATTGGAAAACTGGATGACAAAATTATCTGAAAAACTGGAGGGTAATCTCAATACTGAACAAATATGGCTAGCAAAACTGGAGGCTAGCCCAGAAAAAAAAAATATCTAAAAAAATATATAGGGCAATCATACACGGATATTTACCTAAAAACCGTGTACAAACGGTAATTGTAGAAATATGCGAAATTCACACGGATGTTTGTTTAAACAGCAGTGTAGAAATCTTTGACAGAGCTACACGGCTGTTTACATAATAATCCGTGGAGAAAGTTATTCTAGGGTTTTGATTATCGATACACGGTTTTGCCAATTTTATACACTGCATATTGTACACGGTTTTGTTAAGTATAAATCCGTGTAGAAAAAAGTGTAGGGTTTTGGTATTAAAGGCCTTCTCCTTCCAGCGCCGTTTTGATCAATTAATAATCTCTCTCTCTGTATACGAATTGGTCTGATTTCTGCGCACAAGGAGGCCGGATCTGAGATCTTTGAAGTTAATTTGTATTTCTCCTCTCTATCTTGCTAAGGTTAGTCGTGTATATATTTATCTTTTCTTACTCTAATTTTCTGTTACTTGTTATTGCTTATTTAGGTCAATTAGTAATTAATGCATGCATGCTTGATTTGTTGAGATAATGTAAATAATTAGTATATTAAATAGAGTGATGCATGTATAATTGTGCTTTTTTCTAATAATAGAGTAATGCATGTATAATCAACTAATGCATGTATAATACAGTGATGCATGTATAATAGTTATTTTAGTGATTATTTTACTAATGCATGTATAATTGTGCTTGTTTCTAATAATTGTTGTTTTTTGTAGAACCATGTCACATTCAGGTGAGCAACGATGGCTCTTCGCTTTTGGTGCCAGTAGCCAGGGTTTACAGAGGGTAATATGAAGATATACATGTTTTAATAAAGAAAGAGTTGAGTAAAAAGTTGGATGAAGGACCTTGGAAAAAAAGGGAAGAGGTGGGATGAAGGACCTTCAGAGCCGGATGAAGAGCCGAATGAGGAGTCGGGCACAATCTTGTCAGTCTGACAAGATTGTGCCCGACTCCTCATTCGGCTCTTCATCCGGCTCTGAAGGTCCTTCATCCCACCTCTTCCCTTTTTTTCCAAGGTCCTTCATCCAACTTTTTACTCAACTCTTTCTTTATTAAAGATATGTATATCTTCATATTACCCTCTGTAAACCCTGGCTACTGGCACCAAATGTAAACCTTAAGTTTATATATGAAATCACTATGGGATCGAGTCTCAGGAAGAAGGATATGTCTACCCAGTATGGATTTGTGTAATATATGCTCAATATGAATTTGTATAATGTTTCATTTTAAATTTTGTAATACTCAATATGGATTTGTATAATTTAGTGTACATGAATTTTAAGTTTACCCTTATTAATTGACCGGTTTGTATGCCATCCACCGATTTTGTGTTTCAAATATAAAGCATGTTCTTGTAATTAAATAAAATATAGAGAATTTAGTAATTTTTTGTGCTGTAATTGTAAATAAGGAGATGAATCTATGAATTTTGTAATTGCTGAACATGGATTTGTAATGCTAAATATGAATTTTGTAATGCTAAGTATAATTTTTGTGCTGTAATTAGAAAACTGGATGTCAAATTATCTGAAAAACTGGGAGTCAACTCAATATTGAATTTTGTAGCAAACTGGCTAGCAAAACTGGAGGCTAGCCCAGAAAAAAATTGTTAATTGAAAAATATATAGGATAACATACACGGATATTAAACTTAAAACCGTGTCCAAATAGTAATTGTCACGGATATTAGTTGAATATCCGTGTACGAAATAGCTACAAGGAATTTTTTTTTTTTTAAATCCGTGTAGAAAAAGACTAGCCCATAAATAAAAAAAAAAACCCAAAAAATATATAGGACACGAAAACTTTAATTCTATTCATCAATGAACTATAAATTTCCATAATAATTTTTAGCATCCCTAAACAATGGGATTTGCTGCCCGAATTTGCAAAATTAAAAGATAACCTAAACGAAATTAGCTACCATTATACACGGTTCTTAAGTACAAATAGCCGTGTATGATTTGTTAGAGAGCTACACGGATTTCTTAACGAAAGATCCGTGTAAAAAGTAAATGTATACGGTTGTTTCTTGAAAATCCGTGTAGAAACGCATTCTCCTATCTTACATAACCCAGATTTTTTATAAATTTTCATAGAAGCGGTACACGGATTTCTTAACTTAAGATCCGTGTAGAAAAGTCTTTGTAGGGTTTTGGTATAAAAGGCCTTCTCCTTCCACCGCCGTTTTTTTTATCAAGTAATTAATACTGTCTCTCTCTCTGTATTGAATGCGCTGATCCGATTTCTGCAAAGGCCAGCAGCTGGTATTTTAATAAGATCTTTGAAGTTTGTATTTTCTCCTCTCTATCTTTCTAAGGTTAGTGTATATATATATATATTTTCCTTTTCTTCCTTTAATTTTATGTTACTTATTTGTACTTATTTAGATCGATCATGTGTAAGTAGTGTATTGTTGTCCAATAACCGACCCCTAGTGATGCTTTTAGGTCCTTGCCCGTCCAAAATTAATCCAATAGGGATTAATTTTGGATAGTCCCCGTTTTAGGACTGCTCTTTGAATATTGGGTCTCATTTAGGATGTGAACACATATTAGCGGGATTTAATTAGTAATTGAGGAAAGTTCGACGGTATTTTCCCTTAATGCTCCTACGAGTATGTGGTTTTTACGCATACTTGGGGAGTTAAGGGGAAATGCTGCCGAATTTTTCTCAAATACTAATTAAATCTCGCTAATATGTGTTCACATATGGGACCTAATATTCAAAGAGTGGGTTAGGATTGTAAACCGGCCCTTTGTAAGTCTAGAATTTGGTACCAATTTACATGTTGACCATTATTAATTGAAATCATTTTTTTAATTTAATTTGCAGATGGATCGAAGTTGGATGTATGAATTGCGACGTGATAGTGAAGAATATTTGGGTCGCGTTGATGAGTTCATAAAATTCGCTGAGAGGTATAGAGTGAAGATGAAGGAAGCCGACATTTTGTGTCCTTGTAGAGATTGTAAATTTTTTTTAAGATTTGGGGACTCCGAAGAAATTAGAGCTCATCTGATTTGTCGTGGATTTAAGAAAAGATATACATGTTGGTTCATGCATGGTGAGGAATTTGGGGAAAGTAGTTGTACAAATAAGAATTCTAACCGTTGTGAAGAAAGCGATGAGAATGTAGAAATTTTGGATAATTTTGAACTTGATTTCAGCGATGATGATTTGAATGTCGAAAATTTTGATATATATATATAGTGTGGCTAAATTGCTGCTGGCAGCATTTTGGCTGAAGTGCTGCCGGGGCTATATTTCATTATGTGATGTTCAAACAACAAATTCAAACCGTTAGATGTTCAATCTATATTAAAATCTACTTGGAGACCAAATTTTACATTTTTTTGAAATTTTTTACTATTTATTAGGTTTGAAAACCGCTGTTTTCAGTAAATTTCTGCAGCATTGAAAACAGTGGTTTTCAAACCAGCTTAATAAATAGTAAAAAAATTCAAAAAAATGTAAAATTTGGTCTCCAAGTAGATTTTAATATAGATTGAACATGTAACGATTTGAATTTGTTGTTTGAACATCACATAATCAAATATAGCCCCGGTAGCATTTCAGCCAAAATGCTGCCAGTAGCAATTTAGCCACACTATATATATATATATATATATATATATATCCAGTTCAAAATGGGTGTTGAAGCAATCGAATTCAGACAGAGCGGCGAAACTTAGAGAATTAATTACAATCAAATTCAGGCTGAGGATTCGACTGAGAGAACACATCCGGGTTCTAGCTGGCGATAGGGAAGCTAAATGGAAGGAGAGATCAGGTTGCACCTGGCTCAAACTGGAGGATAAAAATACCAAGTACTCTCATACGGTGGCAAATTGTTAGAAGAACACTAATTCGATGGCATCAGTTCTCTCGGACACGAGGACAGTGATTCCTACTAATGATATGTCAGAATTCCTGTGGCAGCATTTCCAGGAAATCCTGGGACAAAGAGCTCGACATCATAGGCCTTTTAATATGTCTGGAAAGATTGGTCCCGCTTTTGTCGAGAATCTGAAGTCCCTGGATGATCCAATCTCAGAGGAGGAGACATTACATGCCATCAATGACATGCCAAGGGGCAAGACAAGTGGACCAGATAGGCTACCGATAGAATTCTATCAGGCCTTCTGGCGAATGGTCAAGTATGACATCATGGCTTTTTTTTTCAGGTGTTAGCTCTAATAACGCTTATGTTAAGAGGCTAAACAGGGCATCTATCACGCTTATCCCCAAGAAGTACAACCTTGAGAGAATATTAGACTACCAACCGATCAACGTGATTAACACGATTGCCCATACCTATTGAAATTGATCACGTCTAATCAGACGGCGTTCGATAGGGGAAGATCCTTGATGGAATCATTTCTCTCGACAAGGGAATTTATGAGTTTTTACGTAAAAAGGAAACTGTTGGTGGTTCTGTATAAGATGGTTTTTGAAAAAGCATTCGACACGGTAGACTGGTGCTTTTAAATGAATCTTTTTATAGAGAGGGGGTTTCCACTGCGGTGGACCTATTCAGTTTGTAATATTATGTGCACATCATCCTCCTCGATCAGGGTGAATGGAGTTCACTCCAGATTCTTTAGACATAGAAGAGGTTTGCGTCAGGGAGACTCGTTGTCACCTATGCTGTTCATCTTGGTGATTCCGTGCAAATGTGGTAGAAGTGTTGCCAGCTCCGGTGTACTTGTCTTCAGAAACAACACCGTATGTCAACGACACACTAATTATCTGTGAGGTGCATTTGACGACATTAAAGGTTATCAGTCATATTATCAATGTGTATGCGGACCTTAGGGGTCTAAGGATCAACAAAGACAAAAGCACATTCGTTCGAATAGCGGTCCCACAAAACCTAGTAAAGGTAATTCAGCTGATTTTGTCATCACCATCTTCTAGCCTGTGAATCAGGTATCTGGGGTTACCATTGGCAGTTAAAAAGTCGGGGAAGATTAAGTTCCAACCTATGCTTTCAGTGGTACAAGGAAAATTGGAAGGGTGGACATCCAACTTTCTGTCATACAACGAAAAAGTCACGTTGGTCAAGGCAGTCTTATCGATAATGGCTTTGCATCACATGAAAGCACTGAAGGTCCCAGTGGGATTAATAAAGCATATCGACAAAATGAGAAGGAACTTCCTGTGGAAAGGAAATGATACTTGCAGAGGGATTAATTGTCTGGTGAATTGGGAAAAAGGTTTGTACACTTAAAATTAATGGAGGATTATGGGTCATATCTGGCTTGTGAATGATGTCCTTTTAGCTAAATGGATAGAGGACTAAAACCAAATGGTTTAGGATCAAACTTTGCATTTATAGCATTTTTTGTCGATTTATTATAGATTTTCAAAGTTCATATTCTGAAAATGGAAAAAACACTAAAAATGACAACACTTCCCTAATATACCCCTTTGTTCAACCTATGTTTGGTATAGCCATGAAGCCCAAAAAAAACCATAATCAATTGGCATGCATGTAGAGTAAGGTTTTTTAAACATTTCCATAAAAAGATCACAAATTTTGGTTCAATAGATTATTCAGAATTACTGATGTTGTCCCTAACGGCACCTAAAGAGGGCTGAATATGGTGACTTAAAGAACCTTTGATGCTTTTCCTGACGGTAGGTAAAACAAACAAACAACCGCAATTAATCAACAATGTAAAGTAAATAGATAGAGTAAGAGAAATTGACACGCGGGATGTTAACGGAGTTTGGCTTAAAATGCCTACGTCTTTGGGGCAACGCAACCTCGTTGGTGCGGCTTTCCTATTATCCAATGAGAAAACGGTACAACTTGTGACACATGAGCCCAAACAAAGGTGGAAAGTCACGTACAACTCGTGTACAAGGTTGAGCCTAAAAGCTCAAGTTGGAGAGTCCTATGCAGAGGATAGTCACACAACTATGGATATATGTGAGCGGATACACTCGAGCCGGTGAACCCTTAATGTCCTACAAGCGGGAAGTCACACTGCTATAAGAAGTGAGCACTAAAGTAGATCTCCAGTAACACTCTAACTAAATCTAGAAGTAGATTAGCTAAGTGGATTTGAGATTATCAAAGGAGTATTGAAATTTTAGCTCTCTCAAAGATTGCTAACAGGAATAATTATTTCATACTGAAACGCTTCATTATCCGTCCTGTACCATTCAATACATTTCGTACTGAACGATTTACTTCTGTACCAAACATAGTCTCAGAAATCAACAATCTCAAATATACTTTAATTCTCTATTTGGTATTACCATTTATAATCTTAATTTTCGTAAAGTCTTATTGATTTCTGTGGTTCTTCAAATTTAATCTTGGAACTATAATGTTCTTGAACCTACAAAGTCACTCATACAAAGAAAAATCGTTAAATACAATTATTGTATGTTTTGCAAATTAGTCAAATAGAGTAATTAGAAGATTGTATAGAACAACAACTGTTTGTGTTTTATTTACTACTGGTTGTATTTTATTTTCTTCTCATTGTATTTCTTATTATTTAAGTTATATTTCCTCTTCTTCTAGATGTCTTCCATTTTGTACTTGTTGTATTTCATGTTCTATTAGTTGCCTTTCACTTTCTACTGGTTGTCTGTCATCACTACTAGTTGTATTTCATCTTCTACTGGTTGTCTTTACTTTTTAAGTTGTATTTCATCTTTTAGTTGTCTTTTATGTTCTACTTGTTGTCTTTCATGATCTTATAGTTATATTTCATCTATTCTAGTTGTCTTTCATCTTGTACTAGTTCTCATTCATCTTCTTCTAGTTATATTTTTTCTTTCTCTAGTTGTATTTCAGCTTTATCTAGTTGTCTTTCATCTTGTACTTGTTGTTTTTCATGTTATACTGGTTGTCTTTCATCTTCTTCTTGTTGTGTTTCATCTTGTATTAGGTGTCTTCATGTTCTACTGTTGTCTTTTTCATCGTCTTCTAGTTGTCTTTCATTTTGTACTAGTTGTCTTTCATGTTCTACCGGTCGTTTTTCATCTTCTACTAGTTGTGTTTCATCTTCTACCGGCTGTCTTTCATATTCTATTAGTTGTCTTTCATCTAATACTGGTTGTATTTCATTTTCTTCAAGTTGTCTTTTATGTTCTACTGGTTGTCTTTCATCTTGTACTGATTGTCTTTTATATTATACTGGTTGTATTTCACGTTCCACTTGTTGTCTTTCATCTACTACCGATTATCTTTCATCTTCTTTTAATTGTATTTCATCTGATTATTTTTTGTCTTCTTTTAATTGTATTTAATCTTTTTCTTGTTGTCTTCAATCTTCTTGTAGTTTGTCTTTCGTCTTCTACAAGTTGTCTTTATTCATGTACTAGTTGTCTTTCATATTCTACCAGTTATCTTTCATCTTCATCTAGTTGTCTTTTTATCTTGTTCTCGATGTCTGTCATGTTCTACTAGTCGTCTTTCATCTGCTTCTAAATGTATTTTTTTCTTCCTCTAGTTGTATTTGATCTTCTTCTAGTACTCATTCATGTTCTACTTGTTGTTTTTCACATTGTAATTCTCTTTCATCTTGTACTTATTGTCTTTCATGTTCTAGTTGTCTTTCATCTCCTTCTAATTATTTTTTCTTCCTCTAGATGTATTTCATCTTCTTCTTGTTGTCATTAATGTTCTACTAGTTTTTTTTCATCTTCTATTAGTTGTATTCCATCTTGTACTTGTTGTCTTCTTTCGTGTTCTACTGGTTGTCTTTTATCTTCTTCAAGCTGTATTTTATTTTGTACATGTTGTGTTTCATGTTATACTGGTTGTTTTTTTTTCGTATTCTACTAGTTGCATTTCATTTTCTTGTAGTTGTCTTTCATCTTGTACTGGATGTCTTTAATGTTCTACTAGTTGTCTTTCATCTCTGTCTAATTGTATTTTTCTTCCTTTAGTTATATTTCACATTCTTCTAGTTGTCATTCATGTTCTACTAATTGTTTTTCACCTTGTACTAGTTGTATTTCTTCTTGTACTGGTTGTTTTTCAAATTCTACTGGTTGTCTTTCATCTTCTTCAAGTTGTATTTCATCTTGTACAGGTTATGTTTCATGTTATACTATTTATCTTTCATCTACTACTTGGTGTATTTAATTTTCTTGTAGTTGTCTTTCATGTGCTACATGTTGTCTTTCTTCTTCTAGTTGTCTCCTATCTTATACTGGTTGTGTATCATGTTTTACTTATTGTCTTTCATCAACTACTGGTTATATTTCATCTTCTTGTAGTTGTCTATCATGTTGTACTGGTTGTCTTTCATCTTCTTGTAGTTGTCTTTCATGTTGTACTACTACTAGTTATCTTTCATGTTGTACTGGTTGTCTTTCATCTTCTTCTAGTTATCTTTCATCTTGTACTGGATGTCTTTAATGTTCTACTAGTCGTCTTTCATCTCCGTCTAATAGTATTTTTTCTTCCTCTAGTTCTATTTCACCTTCTTCTAGTTGTCATTCACCTTGTACCAGTTGTATTTCTTCTTGTACTAGTTGTTTTTCAAGTTCTACTGGTTGTCTTTCATCTTCTTCTGTTGTATTTCATCTTGTACAGGTTATGCTTCATGTACACTGGTTGTCTTTCATATTCTACTGGTTGTATTTCATCTTCTTGTAGTTGTCTTTATCCTTGTACTGGTCGTCTTTCATCTTCTGGTAGTTGTCTTTCATTTTCTTCTAGTTGTCTTTCATATTCTGCTAGTTTTCTTTCATGTTCTACTAGTTGTCTTTCATCTTCTAGTTGTATTTAATCTTCTTCTTGTTGTCTTCAATCTTTTTGTAGTTGTCTTTCAACTTATGACAGTTGTGTTTCATATTCTAACGGTTGTATTTCATCTTCTTCAAGTTGTCTTTCATCTTATAACAGTTGTATTTCATATTCTAACGGTTGTATTTCATCTTCTTCTAGTTGTGTTTTATCTTGTACTGGATGTTTGTCATGTTCTACTAGTCGTCTTGCATCTGCTTCTAAATGTATTTTTTTTCTTCTTCTAGTTGTATTTAATCTTCTTCTAAATTAATTTAGCATTACCCTCAATGCGTAAAAATTAAACAATAAAAAATAAAAGTAAAGACCGTGAAAAGATATAACTTACGACACCTCAATCTTGAGGTGGTAGAGGTGGTGGCTGATGAATCTCCTCTTAGAAAGAAGGGTAGAAGAGTCCGTAGGGTGGTGGTTGGTACAGGAGACCGGTATGACAGCATGTTAGTAGTATTGCTGGTTGAGATAGTGCGCCTGTTGGATCTTGTGCCTGCCCTTGTCTACACTTCTCCTAATCTCCTCCATGTTGTTGCGCACTTGATCAACCTCTTATTAGATAGTGTTGAGGCTTTGGTCAAGTCACAAATTATTGGCTCTTGATTCTGTGGTGAGATCCTCGAGGTTCATGTTCATCCATTGCACAGCCTTAATGAACTGCTCATACTCACTTGAAGGGACATCAGATGGTGCCGCACCGAATGACTCTGCTCTAGCAGCTGCTGCTCCTGCTCTCATGGCATCATCAAAATATGTCACTTCTTCAAACCTTGCCACTCTTTCGTCATATGCCCTGTTTTGCAGCTCGGCCTCTACCTCAATGTTCTCGATGTAATCTTGATGTGGTACATATGTCGGGCTTGCGGGTCATGCTACCTTCCAGGTTGGCCTGCTTTTGAGGCAAGATGCCTGAAGGGAAACAGGATGTTCCCCTTCAGCGGCCGTGACGTGTTGTCAGTTGCTCCCGCAGTTGGGTTGCTGATGGGAGGTTGATTTACCATCATAACAGGCGATGGTATTGGCGTGGTACGTGGTGGATCGACGGTGACTGGAGGAACGTTAGGGATACTCATGTTGCTAGAACTTGAGGTTAACTCGTCTTCAGTCGTGCCTTCCTTTGTTTGGCGAGTGATTTTCGTCTTTGGTTTAGGAGATGGTAAAATAACATCATTCTTATTGGAATTGTTGGTGGTGCAGGACTTAGAATTCCCTGCCAGCGTGACAATCTACAAAAAAAAATATTAAGGTACCTTGCTCCTAGATAGAAAAATAAAAATACAAGTGCTAAAAATAAATATGCTAAAATTAAACTAGTTCTAACTATTTTTGAATTTTTGTGTTTTTTTAACAATAAAATAAATATGTTAAAAGTAAATATGTAGAAAATAAATATGCCAAAAATAACTATGCAAAAAATAAATATGCTATAATAAAAATAAAAAGTTTTTGACCTAGTCCCAGTTATTATATTAGACACCTAATGACAGTGTAAAAAACTTTTTTAAAGGAGAATTCTTACTCTATCCCGGCAACGGTGCCAAAAAGCTTGATGAGTCCAAAATGAACTACTACTATTAAATATTTTTAAACCTAAGTTCAACTCACGTTCAGATCACAAGCGCATGATCCTACCGTGTAGTATAATTGGGGTGTCGATCCATAGGGATAGTGCATTAAGTTTTACACAAATTTTACTAGTCTAGGTTATCGGATTTTTATAAAGGTTTGGTGGTGACAAATGCAATCAAGATATTATCGCTAAAATAAGGTTAAACAGTAGATAGAGAGTCTCTAGGGTTCAGGTTTTCTATCTTTCTTAATCATGTAAAATACAAATTTCGACGTTTGTCTCGGTCGCATGCGGTACTGTTACTGCCACGTGCGGTATAAACTGTCCTCAAGTACCCCGTGTACGGCACTGTCACTACCCACAAGGTGAACTGAGTGTTTGTTTATGCGATTTGAAAGGTTTTCGAATCTTTCGATTAGCTTTTGGGCTACCAATACTAAAGTGTTTTAGGTACGAAAGTATATTTTTTTCCCTATACTACCCCATAGTTGAAATATCCCAAAGACCCCACTAAATTAAGTGCTTTCTAATGTTGTTCCGATTAAGTCTAATCTGTCTGTAGAGGAATTAAACTTAGTCTAAGTACGTTTTATACTATCCTGCCAAGGGAGCCCACTGGGTTCTAACCCTAGTCAAGTATGTATAATTGTACAATCTTCTAATACTTTGTTTGACTAAATTTGCAAAACATGCATTAATTGAATTTAACCATTTCCGATTAAGTGAGTTTGCAGGTTCAAAGTTTTAATTACAAGATCTGTAATGAAGAACCAAAGATAAGTTCAGGGCTTTAATTACAAGATTTAAATGAAGAATCAAGGTTCATGAAGAGAATTACAAGATTATTTTGAAGAACCTAAGAAGTCAACAAGACTTTATGAAGCTATAGATTTTGTAATAATCGAGTAATTAAGTAAAGTATATTTGAGGCTTGTTGGAATATGGAGAATCCGCTTTGAACGGACCAAATAGTATGGAACGGATTTAACCGAAACAAGACAGAGTTCCAGTTTGGTTTCATTCATAAAGATGATATCCGTATGGAACGCTTATTAAGTTTTGTGGGATAAATTGTACTAACTGTCCTAAACGGGCATAAACGTTCAGAATGGTTAATATCAATTTAAATTAATTTGCGGAAACTCTAACTTCAATATTCGTACACTCTATTGTAACGGATCACTTTCGTTAGAATGGATCTGGCAAATCCATTGTAATGGATCTCTTCCGTTAGAATGGATCTGAATTCTCCACTATAAAAAGAGTTATCTCACTTCAGCTTTGTTAAGCTAGCCGCCTCCCACATTCAAAAAGCATTTATTGTGCAACTCTTGAAAGCTTCCATTGTTGAGTGAGCTTAAACTTCAATATCTTTTTAACACACTCAAATTCACTCGACTTATCTTTTAAGATATATAGTTTAGTGTCTAGGATTTAGTTCTAGAGTTTTTTCATCATAGTTAGTGCATCCTGTTTGTAGGGCGTGAAGGGGTACACTAGCTCGAGCATTTTCGCTCACATATATCCATAGCTGTGTGACGATCCCGATGGACTCTCCAGCTCGAGTTTCAAGCCTCACCTTGTACACGAGTTAGGCCGTGACTTCCCACCACTATTGGGCTCATGTGTCACGAGTTGTATCATTTCTTTTTGGGTAATAGTAAAGAGGCGCCGACGAGGTTGCTCTACCCCGGAGACATAAGCATTTTACATTGAACTCCGTTATCATCTTGCGTGTCAACTTTTCTAAACTCTACTTTATTTACTTTACTTGTTGTTTGACTTGTTAGTTTAGAGGACTTAATCGAAAAACGTCTAAGAATCTTTGAGACTCCCTTATCTACCCCCTCTAAGTGCTGTTAGGGACTACAATGTGCCTCCAATCAATGGCGAAGCCAGGATTTTTATTAGGGGTAGGTAAAAAAAATATATTATTAATTTATTAATATTTAATTTATTATTAATTTTTTGAGTGAAGATATAGTAATTATTTTAATTGAGCAAAGTGTTGCAAAAAACTTGATGTAAATCTAGAAATATGACTGAAGTATATGTAAATAAAATGAGAAAGCAATAATGCACAATACTGTAAAGCTCTTACAGCAGGTAAGTTAGTATATTAACATGCTTTAATATAATACTAACATTCAAAAACTTATTTTTTAAAATTAAGGATGAAATATTTGACTAATAAAATATATTAATATAATAATTACAATCATACACAAAATAACCAGAAAGCTATTCCATAATAAATTGCTTAAATGAAAAAAATGAAAAGAAATTCAAATTTTAATTGAAATGCAAAAAATAATAATCAAAATTCTGCTGAAATTTAAACAAAAACTTAAATTAAATAGTAAATAAGAAAATGCCCAATTGATTCATTTTCAATAGCAAGCTTCAATCAAAAAGATGGAAAGTAATTTAGGCCCTTTCAATTTAAGTACAAAGATATTTTACTAAAGTTCTAATTGTGGGAAATAAATCTGCTGCGATTCTTTGAAATCGCAGGAACTCTGTTTTTCCAAATCCAATCATTTATCTATTTTGAGATTCGTGCATAGCAACCAATTGTTTTTGAGATTTGTGTATTTAAAAAAATTAATTGTTAGATTTGGAAAAGCAGTCCCTGCTATTCGTTGGAATCGCAGCAGATTTATTTCCCTAATTGTGTCCCATCCTGTCATATTTGTCTCATCCATCTTCTTTCATTCATTTTATTTTCAAAACAACGTCTTAATACAAAAATCGACACTCAACACAAATCAACACCTCAAAATCATACAAAACTCACGAATTAGACTGCGACAGGGGTAGGCAACGAGCCCAGACAGAGGTAGGTAACGAGCTCAAACATGATAGATTAAAATTGTTTTCCAAAATCCAGAGTAGGCAATTTGATAGATTAAAATTGTTTTTCAAAATCTAGGAGTAGACAACTGCCTATTCTTGGTTGACTGTAGCTTCGCCACTGCCTCCAATTTGACTGAAATACGGAACCACATCATGTGGGAATGCCTCTTTGCAAGGAGATTTCAGAGGGGCTTAGATGCACATCTCAATTTTCTGATCGGAAATAATGGTAGTATCTTACAAACTTGTGTTCGGAGACACTTATAATCTATCTCACGACAAAGAGTACACTGAAATATAACTTGGGTAGCGGAAGCATGAGCCCTTTGGCGAGAGAGTAATAGAAGACTCTTCTCTGACTAGAGAAGACAAGTTCCATGTGAAAAGAATGAGGATTTTTATTTTTAATCACTTGTATTATATTTAAGAACTTATATAGTTAGATAAGAGTAATACTAGGATCTTATATATAAACTTTTTTCTATCAATAATTTTTGCCAACCATAAAAATAAAAACTATATTGGTTGTGTCAGCCTCTGTCAATCTATCGAAAAAAAAAAAAAACCTATATTGGCTGTGGATCAGACGTTATGATTATAGTTGTCTACATTAAATTGATTTACATATCTTTCTATGTAATTGTAGAGAAAAAACTGAGTTAAAAAATAAAAAGAAAAAAAGAAAAGGAAAGAACGCAGTCTGATTTGATATGCAGACCTTTTGTCCCACAACCCATTGTGTTATTGATATATCCGGTGGTTGGGAGCTACTAGTGACATCACTAATTTTTGGATGCCGAATGGGATTGTTAGCGGATCGGATTCAGGTTGGATTCTAGTTAATCCAAATATGAATTCATATCATTGATCTTTTTTTTTTCTTTTTTTAAATTCCTGGGTAGAAGCTACCAGTATTTTGCATTACTCATATCATTAATCTTTGTGGCTTTATATTCGCTGAATCGCTGTGGCATAGTGCTCCGTAAGAAAGGGTCTGGATCCCTGAAGTAACTCAATTTTGGATTTTGAATTAGGACCGTCCGATTCAAATTCGTCACTCGGGATTGTTCCGAAATTTGAATTTGTCGTCGGAATGTGCGCGCTCCACTTCGGAATGGATTGTCACGGATTCGAATCGGATGATCCCGATCTAAAACCCAAAAATTGAGTTACTTCGCTGAATCTGAATTCCGTAAGAAAAGGGATAGAATGCACTGTATCTTATCTAGTTATAATTTCTCGCTCGCATGGAAATATGGAATGCGCCGATTACTCAACACGAACTTCACGTTTCTTTATCGTTAAAGAAAATATGTATAGGATATTTCTTTATGGGCTTATGACCCATGCCGTGGCTCATAAACGCTTTTGAAGTGTGAAGCATGACGCATTCGCTTTATAATTTGTGCATACCGTTTTAGTATTTGTGTATATCTATGTTACCCCGATACTTCATACGGACCCGATACGGCTCTGATACACCAGCTGGCGTATCAGAGTACGTGGCGTATCGTACCCTGTTCAATACGGTATCGGATACGGTCTCTAAGCTCGGATACGGCAAGGATACGGAAAGGGATACGGTCTCTCAAAAAAAAAAGAAAATTTGGAAAACACCCCGCCCCGCCCAGTCTCTCTTGCGTTCTCTCCTCTCTCACCCAGACCAGACCTAAACCTGAAATCGCGGCGCCTCCTTCCCCTCTCGTCGCCACCCTCTCCTCTCGGCGCTCCTTCCCGCCCTCTTCTCTCGTCGCCATCCTCTCCTCTCGGCGCTTTCTTCCCGACCCTCTTCTCTCGTCGCCACCCTCTCCTCTTGGCGCCTCCTTCTCCGTCGCCACTGCGCCTTGTACCGGTTTGTTTGATTTTTCCTCTTTGATGCCGCTCGTTTTACTGGTTTTACTGGGTTTTTCCTCTTTGATGCTGGACCCGTACCAGTTTCTGGGTTTTGCTGGACCCGTACCAGTTTCTGGGTTTTGCTGGTACCGGCCTCCTTATAGTGCTTGTAATGAATTGCGCATGGGGTACTCAATGCTATACCTGATTGTTCACAAATGCTATACCTGATTGCTGGTACCGGCCTCCTTATAGTTTCTGGGTTTTGCTTGTAATGAATTTGAGGCTTCAATCAATTATACTTAATATACCCTTTCCTAATAGTCTAATACTGAATGATTTTTTTTTTTTGGAACTTAAAGAATTTTTATTGCAGTGCTCTCTGCTCATGTCCTGTAACCTGACTATGTATAATTTTGGTACCAAGATTGTTTCTGTTTGTTTTCAGCTTAGTTTGTCCTGTAGGCTGTCTTTATTTTAGAAACAGATATATGCAATATGGAGGAGGTCAATATTTCTTCAATACACTAGTTCTATTCTGATGTGGTTGCTTTATTTTAGAAACAGAAATTTTGTTTTAGTCTCATGTTCTGAATACCTAGCAATTGCATAGAAAAAGCATCTGCCATTATGTGACACTGAGTTCTCTGTATCAGTATCACATGGCATGCTGATGCTGTCACACAGTCCAAAATTTTTATTGGAGTGCTGGTACATGATGCTAATATTTGATTTTTTTTTAAGAGTAAATTAATCAATTTGATTTTATATAGAAGATTGTTATACAGTGGCTATACAGCCGACCAACTTGCCATTGCAAGTCTTTCACTTGACGAGCCGGAGTTTGAGAGTATAGTGTTTGGAGATGATGTGTAATATTTGAGATGAAGTATCAATTTGTTTTGGAGATAAGTCTCACTTGTTTTGTTGGATCTTTAATTAGTTTTTTGTTATGAAGTATGAACTTAGTTTAATTTTATGGACTTTGAATTTTATAATTAAGATTACTAGTGTTTAGTCTATTTGATTTGAATATGTAATGGATGTTATTTTGTTATGTATGTTATGGATATTATGGGTGATGTGAGTATTATGGATCTAATTTTATGTATGTTGTGGATGTTATGTACTTTTTAGATGAATTATAAATTTGGGTGATGTGAGTAGTGTATATATATATCATGGCAAAATTATCAATTTTTTTGTTACTTGTAAATTACAAGTAAAAAATTTGATATATATACAAGTGTTGAATTAATAATATAAGTGTAATTGTTTTACTTATTGTAATACAAGTATTGAATTAATAATATATTTAAAATAATAAAAATAATATATATAATAGCCGTATCATATCCGTCATTTTTGAAAATTGCCGTATCGCCGTATCCGTATCGTATCCATACGATATCCGTATCCGTATCCATGCAACATAGGTGTATATCAAGTTAAGCGTATTATAGTTTCGAACTGATATTGAACCAATTTGAGTCTAATGTCCATCGGACACACCTCCGCTCTCATTTGAAGTGTTTATTCTATTTCCAGTTTTCTAGTGATATTTTTCTCGTTAAGAGTTAGAATTCACAACAGTTTAATTTGATAATTTTAATTATATTTTTTTAAATTAAGTCAACAGGAATTTTAAAGGTAATCATTAGAGAAATGTTGTTTGTCTTATCTATCAGTTTTCATTTAATTTAAATGTTATTTAGTTATCCATCAAATGTTTTTAAATATAATTTGTTAAGTTTTAAGTTATTTGATGAACAATAATTAATATATATAAATATATATACATTTAATAATTTTTATGTGTATAATGTACATAATGTATAAATTATAGTCTAATTGTTGGATTTTTGAATTATAGATTGTTCTTTTACTGATTGTCGAGATTATTAAATTTATTCATTGTGAATATATTTCCGTACTTTCTTAATATTTATTTATTTTTTTTGAAGAAAATCCCGTAGGCGTTTAATATATATTATTGGGTACATGTTAGCAACAAGCAAGTTATATTTTTGAGGGAATCCAATACACATCCTAATTCCAATTTTGATTTGAAGATCCTCAATTATTTATTTTTATAAAGTAAAGATCGAAGTACTAAAATTAACTTATATTGAATTGCAAGCTTAATATCATTATCATAGCAGGTTCTATCTTTATCACGATTATCTTCTTCACCAACCTAGCCATTGGATGAATGACGTCTCTTTGCACTCTGCGTCAACGTGACAATCAGTAGTGTTCTCTTTTTTTACGCCGGTTACTGTGTACCAATGAAAATAAAATAATTCTTAACCCGCAATTTAGCTTTATTTACACCTTAAACCCTGAAGTAATTAATTAATTAAATCATCTTTGGCAATTTGGCTGTGACAGTCTAGCTGATATTGTGATATCATAAGATAGCAAGGTTGTTCCTGATATTTTGCTAAGTTGGGCTAAGCGCACGTACTTCGCATGCTTCGTCCCCCCGAAAACTGAGCATATCCTCCCTAAACCCGGATTTTATCAAATGAAAGTTGGTCCCATTGATAATGTTTTCCCCGCATTTTATGCAGTCGTTATAATGTACGAATTGATCCTGGTTTACCCAAAAAGTTGAACATATTTTCCCTTCTATTTTGTTGGTTCATATAGTACCCGACCTTTTTTTAGGAGAAGTAATAAGATGAGTCACGAGTCGGAATTCGAAAAATATAAACTCCTCCATTAATTTCTCATAAATCCTATCTATCTTCGAAGCGGCTCCTCTCTCTCTCTCTCTCTCCCCTCAAACCGAAATTAGCAAATTGGTAAATTGCTGTGTCTATTTATTTCCTTTTTAACCCAGCATTAATAGCTACTTCTCTACTTATTCTTGCTTAAGTTCGCCGCACTCTTAGATTCGTGGTTTTGACTATTCTGGCACCTGTGTTGTTCTAAAGAAGAAGAAAGTTGTCAGATTTTCGCTAAATTCGACCAATGTATATAGTTTAGAGTTATTCGGTTCATTATTTTTTCTTTTTGCAGATCTTCTTTTGATTTGAATGTGAAATTCCAAATTAGTAGCGTCCTTTCTTAACCTGCGATTTTGCCCTCTCATGTGATTTTGTAATTAGATCAATGTTTAAAATTCGGATTTGACTGCATTATTATCGGGAGAAATCATTTTTTAGTTTCACTTTGTTGCCGTCTCTTTGTGGTTCGAATTTGTGTACTTAATGAGCTTAACTGATACGCCTTTCCTTTACTTTTTCTTCAATTTGAACAGATTTATCTTTTGATAATAGCTAATGGGAGGAAGGAGCTCAAAATCAAGACGTCCCAATGGACCCAACCGCAATTTCTCTCATGGACAAAGCAGTCACGGTAGATATGCTAATTATACAGACAACTATGTTCCGCCAAGCACTGTCAACCGTGTTCAGCAGAAGTATTCACAAATTGGGGATGACTTCGTTTCTCTTGACCAAGTAATCCATTCCTCTTCTTCTTCCATCAAATTTTTATTATATTATTCTTATCTAAATGTTTGTTTCTTTTTTCTTTTCATAAAGAAATGCTAAAGTATATGCACCTTTTGGTTGTGGGAAACTGGGAATGACATTGATTCATCTTTTAATACCCATCTACAAACTTTCAGAATTTCTAGGGGCTCAGGTGCTAATTGCCCAACCCATCTATATGACAGTACTGACATGTCAGTATTGCAGAAAGAGAAAATAAATTAATATATATTGTTTTATCCTGTATTGCGCCACCTGAGGGAGAGAGATCAAGTTCCAAATTAGACCAGATTACATGCTGTAAGAGGTGAAAAACAATGATATCAAAATTGGTAGAGAAAGAAACAAGGAGAACAACAATGGTAGGTATGGTGTAAGACAAAAATTGGCACTGAAGTGTGTGATTGAAAGGTTAAACCAATGAAACAAGACTATGCTATCATCTACCACCTAATTCTTCAGATTAGCTTTTGTTAGTCAATGGAATAATCTAATAAAAAACAGGTCAATACAAGAAAAAAAAGTACATAGCTGGCGTTTAAAATATTAAGGAATGAATTTGGATTATTTTTTTATATTATTTAGGTGACTGATGCACTTGCACAAGCTGGTCTCGAATCTTCAAACTTGATTGTAGGAATTGACTTCACAAAGAGCAACGAATGGACTGGTTTGTCATTAAATAAGTGTTATTGTTTTGAATTATTTTAGTATTTAAAATATTCAGCATGTTAACACCTATACATTTCAGACTAGGAATATGAATTCATAGGTCTCATCAATAAAATAAAAGTAAGATTTGGAGTTTGTTTGATAATTTATTTTGTGCTGAATAAACTTCATTGTCATTATTGGGTGCCTAATAAACTTGCTTGGGTCTCTATGGGAGGCTCATTGTTAGGGTCGCAGTTTAGTATTTTAGTTGTAATACTTTCTAGCTGATATTCTTCTTTTTGTGACTATGTTACTCTTTTGTCAATTTTAATTTTGATGAAAATTTAGTAGGCCATTTGCCTACTAAAAACATAATGATAATCTACTCTGTGCTAACTGTACTAAAAGAAAAATAAAACTAATAAATTTCAGGTAAGAATTCATTCCAGAGGCGATGCTTGCATGCACTAGGAGGTACCTCAAACCCATACGAACAAGCTATATCTATTATAGGGCGATCACTTGCTAAATTTGATGATGATAACCTTATACCCTGCTTTGGATTTGGCGATGGTTAGTTTCTTATTTCTTTTTCCCTAAGGGCACTTTTGGAAACTAACAATGTTTCAGGAATACAATCTGACACCCCCAAATTTTTTTGCAAGAGATGACATGGTATTTCACAATGTATTTTCCAGACCCAAATGATTATTGCTGAAAGGGGACTCTGAAAAATATTATAATTTACATCAAAAGTGTTATTATTTGTTAGTACAAGTGGAGAAGTTAAAGTTATTGCTTTGGTTCATGACAGCATCAACTCATGATCAAGAGGTATTTAGCTTCTATGCTGACCACCGGCCATGTGATGGCTTTGAAGAGGCGCTTCAGCGATATAGAGATCTTGTTCCAAATTTGCGATTAGCTGGTTTATTTTTTTATTTTTCATTATTTATTAATCATATAATACTTTTTCCCACAATGAATTATGCTCATTGGTTTTCTTTTTTACAAACAAGTAATATGTGAATTGGGCTTTGGGCAACTATGATGTTTTGCTTACTATTTGACCCATGAACAAAAAGGCCCATAAAGTGCCTCAAAAGTTAGGATGGATAAATATCCTATTAGAGCTATCACTGCTAACTGAAACTTAAGTAGGTCCTCAGTTTTGAAAATATGTTAAGATTAAAATTGAAGTTTGTGTTTTGAATTACTCTTCTTTTTTGACAGGCCCGACCTCCTTTGCACCAATAATCGAAACAGCCATAGGGATTGTGGATAACAGTGGTGGCCAATATCATGTCCTTCTCATAATAGCAGATGGACAGGTTTCACATTGCAGTATTTTTCATTTTTTACTATTTCATAGTTACCTATTTCTGATTTACATTTGAAAAAAATGAAATTATTTTATAGGTGACACGTAGTGTTGACATGGAACCGGGACAACTGAGCCAACAGGAGCGCGACACCATCAATGCCATTGTCAAAGCTAGGTGATCTGATTACTCTTTTTTTGTCTTTCCTTTTTGTCAGAATAAAGATCGTGATTGTGAGAACCTGACTTGTGTTGTTTTGAATATTCAGCGATTATCCGTTGTCAATAGTTCTGGTTGGAGTTGGTGATGGACCATGGGATACCATGAAACAATTTGATGACAATATACCTTCTCGTGCATTTGATAACTTTCAGGTACTATTGCGAACCAGTGCAAGTGATACATATCCTCTCAGCTATTTCCATTTGATAAAAAGTTGTTTTTCTTTTTATTATTCCTTTTTTAGTTTGTGAATTTTACAGAGATAATGCTTAGAAACATACCGGGCAGTAAGAAGGAAGCAGAGTTTGCTCTTGCTGCTCTAATGGAAATCCCTTCTCAGTACAAGGCAACCATGGATCTTCAACTTCTAGGGTATTATCATTTCCTTTCTCTTTTCTTTTCATCAAAGAATGAACATCCAAGATCTTAATGATTTCTTTAAAATTTAAACTTTGTAGTAAGAGGAAAGGAGTACCTGAAAGATTTTATTTACCTCCACCAATAAAGAATCAAAACCAAACATATGCTTCTCCAAAACCATCCCAAGGCGGTAGTTCTCAGTATACAACTGCCACAAATTACAAGAGCACTGATGCTTCTCCGTCCTCTGGTCAATCCGATGATCGCCAGGTCAGCATTCCTTTTGTATTTTACATTGGCGCTTCACTTGTCAAAAGTTAAACAGTCGAATTCAAATTAGAAAAATAACTGTAGTGGTCTAACTATCATGTAGTCAACTTCAAATGAGGTTAATTTCAAAATTTAACAAAAAGAAAAAAAAAAAACTTTTGAATGAGTACTTCATATACTTGATACCAACTCTGGCATTACATTTAAAAAATTTCAGTAGAAGCTTCTTTTTATTTTTTTTTTCTTTTAATTTACTATTACAGGATTGCCCGATCTGCTGGGCTGAAGCAAAGAATCTTGCTTTTGGGTGCGGCCATCAGGTACTTCGAGGCACATTTCATATACAAATGTATATAGTATCAGAGTTTCCTTATACTTTTAATTACTTGATACTAAATGATTTTTTTTTCCAGACTTGCGCTGAATGTGGGAAGGAATTGAGAGTCTGTCCAATTTGCCAGAGGCAGATAACAACTAGGATCAAATTATATTGAGGCTAATTTAAAGAAGATAGCTTATTTATTAGAATTATAGCATCATAGTTCTTTCGTTGGATTATGTACATAATGCTTTTTTGTATGCTATCACCATGCATAATTGCCGCAACAATGACGCTTGGCCTTTCATTTAGTTAATGACATATTAACGCCGTGAGAATCCAAACAAGTTAAATTGTTTATAAACTTTGTCATATTTTGGGGATGTGCTACCAAAAAATGAAAACAAAAGAACTGCCAACGAAAATTAGTGAAGTCGGAAAAAGGATTTTTTTTTTTAAAGGTGCACTTAGTAGAAGCTGTGTTCGGAATCCGTTGCAATCTTTTTTTTATATATATCCTTTCACCCGTAATTTAGTTCTAACTTCTAAGCCTCTCTTGCCGGAGCATTATATGTTGCGCTGTTCTGGACAATCTATGTATCTCGACTCTTGACTAAATTTGTGCTGTTCGAATGTGAAAATAAATCCATGTGAGCCTGTGAATTTGGGAGTTTTTTTTAAGACGAGTGGTTTTAATTGGTAAAAGATATTTATAACGAATTAAGTAACTCTAATTTTTAGATTTAGTCTTTTATTCTTATAAAATTCTCTAAATTATTTAAAATTATTCTAGTCATTTTTAATCTTCTAAATTTTTAGATCTAATATTATAATTCTACTTATATACACACATAATCACTCTAATACCTTAATCTCCATCTCGCTTCACGACCGGATTCGTTTTTTCGACCGGATTCATTTTTTCGACCGTCGTCGTACTTTGACGACCGGATCTACTCATCGTTGCGCTTCGATTGAAATGATGACTCAACACTCCGAGCTCCGATGATACCGCGCTCTCAGCTTCGCTCGGCCTTGTTCCTCCCCTCTCTCTCATTCTCCTCTCTATTCAAGGAGGTAGAGACGAAAGAGAAGAGGGTATCGATGTGTCGGAGATGAAAACTCAAAGAAGAGAAGATGTGAATGAGAGACAACGGTTAAGTAGATTTAAAGTTTGGGTTTCATTTTTTCTCTCGAATTAGGGAATTTAGTGACAAGGTTTCAACGGTTGGCACACACCATCTGATCTTTGAGGGAGATCTAGACAAATTTCAACAAGTTGCACGAATCTTGACACAGTTTGCAACGCAGGATCTGGCGCACAATTTTGTCGAACGATGCTGGGACCGAATCCGTGAATTCGGGCCGTTTGCTTTAGATCAGAAGGCGAATGTG
Organism: Carex parvula; assembly: GCA_025461045.1. Lineage (NCBI taxonomy): Eukaryota > Viridiplantae > Streptophyta > Magnoliopsida > Poales > Cyperaceae > Carex > Carex parvula. The sequence goes on along the minus strand of JAJGRW010001791.1, from coordinate 6,408 downwards.
ACGTGGTGACTTTGCATTCCTCGTCAACCGATAATATTATTTCATGCTTCTCGTCCAGTGGTCTGGGCAGCCTTTGGGAAGCGAGTCCAAGATTTCGGATCCTCGAATGATCTTTTTTTTTGATGGTTGACGACAAACTGTCGTCAACAATTATATTGATATAAAAAAATGGAAAGGTTTATTTACAGAATTATAAAATAGAAAGCATAATCACAAATGAAAGGACCACGCTGCTCACACTCGTAAGCGTGCCAGAAATGCATCCTGTAAACCTAGAAGACCTAAGAAATGAAATCCTTAGATATTCCTCCACTTATCGATCTCCAGTATCGTCTCGCAGACCAGATAGTTGGAAACCCGCTGTTTATTGGCGAACAGTCTCTTGTTGCGCTCTTTCCACAGTGCCCAAACGACGTTCCAGATGTCTCGTTGTTGTTTTGATAGAGGCCTGCCCGTATGTAGCCATACTTGTTGTATGTCTGCCCCCGCTTGTTGCGGAATGTTGTATTTGGAGAAAAGGCCCGTCCAAAATCTCGCCGCGTACGCGCAATCCCACATAATATGATCTCTTGTTTCAAGAATGTTCATCCCGCACAAATGACACCCCGTTCTTACGTTGCACCCTCTGTAATGTAGGACATCCTGTGTTAATATTTTCCTGTCTAGCATTAGCCAGATCTTCATGCGAGTCAAAGTTGTGGGAAACGTGGACAAGTAGACAACTGTTGATGCAGAAAACAAACACTGCCGTTGTGCCGCACCCCAATTATCTGCAGTCGAGTTCGAAAACAATCATAGATCGGAAAAAGTCCAATAGAAACACGTGTCTGTAGATAACGGGTCCGGATCCTTTGAGTTAACTCAACTTTTGAGCTTAGCTCCAGACCATCCGATCAAATTTCAAACCAATTCAGCTTATGTCCTATAATGCACATGATCCTTTAATATTTATACAGATTGTAATTGAATGGTCCGGATCTAAATTCAAAAGTTGAGTCGACTGAGAGGATACGAATTCATGGATAACTGACCATGTATTTCATCTATTGCTCGCTCTAACGACGGACATTTTTCATAAGCCGTCCAAAGACTATCAATAATAGAGCCATATTGAAGCAGAAGAAGACAATTATTTGCTTTTTTTTTTTATAAAAATAAGGTATATGTTTATGTATAATTGGACGGCTACCTACTTATTGAGAGAATTTTGCTTATCTCTAAATAGCCTACGTACCAAATTAGTTAATTTACGACAGTCTATATCTTGCTGGTTGTATCAGTAAAAAAAATTGTCATACTCCTAAAATTTTTTTTACTATACCACTTGAAAAATTCGTAGGTCGGTTTCCCTTTTTCTTTTTTTTCGTATTTTGCGTTCTAAGTTGCATTAAACAAAATAAATTTTCATTAGACTAGATAAAAATTTACAAGAAGAGGAAAGTCGACAAGCATTAAAAATTTTCATTAGACTAGATAGAAATTTTACATTTTCAAAATCCAAACAGCCAATTCAAACTGTTCAACATTCAATCTATATTAAAATGTGCTTGGAGACCAAAATTTTACATGTTTTGGAATCTTTTCACTATTTATTTAACCAGTTTTAAAATCGTTGTTTTCAATGATCCAAATTTTTTTTTTACTGTTTATTAAAATCAGCGATTTTAAAAAATTCTAACAAAAATGTAAAATTTGGTCTCCAAGCATATTTTAATATAGATATCACATCTAACGGTTTGAAGAGACAGTTTGGACTTTGAAAATCGAAAAACCAATTGGTTGCACTACGACTCCGGAACAAACGTTTTAATATGAACCAATCTCTCTCGCTCTATATATATATAAAAAATGAAAAGAAAGGGTAATGCCAACATGCCCTAGTCCGCATCTTCTGCATTTCCCTTCAAGAGAGCATCTTTTGAGTATAATACATTTCAATCGTTTGATTAGGATCAGAGTCAATTTAGTCACACCTATGACGCACAGGGCCCTTTAATATTAGTGTGTATTAACGCATTGGTCGGTCCAGATCTATTAACGCACGTTATGTTAATGCAGAGGATACAAATTCAACATGCCCTGCCCCTTCAACTTTTAACTCATGACAATTGTTTTCTTAATTTATATATTTAATAAATCTTTGACCGTTACTCCTTTTAATTTTTAATTTTCAATTTGTGCAATTAGCTCTTCAACCATTAAATTCAATTAACACTATTAATTTATGCAAATAAGAATACTCTTGCAACGTAGCACTCACTGAAGTTATTTTATTAATTTGGAACTCTTATATTTTCTCAATTTGCAGGTATCAAATATTCATTCAAATTTCTTCCTTAGATTTACACTAACATACAATAAATTATACCAAAATGTTATTGATTATAGAATAAGATATATTATACAAAAGGCAACATAAATAGTTATACATATGTCGTATATTTGTTCTCTATTTTAAATTGAGGATCAATTTTGTCATTTTGTATCGATAAAAAGATGACATAATAATAAAATTATGTACCTTTGAGGGTAGCTTGATCATTTATCTGTAAAGTTAACTGTTTTAGGTTAATTCAACAGTTGCATGGTTAATTGTCACACATCACAAACTTAGAAAGTAATTGTCCAAGTTAAATTTTCAGAAAACAAATTATCACAAAAACACAAACCAGACAACACTTTTGGAAATACTTACAAGCAGTAAATGAAAAATCAATGGCTTCAGTATATAATTATAGGGATGTCCAAACTTCGGTCGGATAGGGTCACGAATATATATATTGTTTCTTTAAATGGGTTAGCTCCGGCCTAAACGGTTCTCGAATTAAGAATGATCCGATCAGCATCTGACCGTTCAATCAATGAAAAATATATAAAGATTGTAAAAAAATAAAAAAGGGTCAGATCAGGTGAAACTGGTCATGACCCGACCGACTCATATGCCGTGGTCCGAACCCAACCCACTGAGCTATCGGGTTGGGTCAGTGATTGACTCACTAAGTTGCCATCTGTTTGCCTCGATGCAGTGGCTGACTTAGAATTTCGCCAGGGGAGAGTAAAAAATATTGAATCGGGTTTAAATATACTAATCGGGTTTAAACTCATTAACTTATTAAGTATTCGATAAAAAATAAATGTTTTAACTTATAATTCTAATTGCCAATCACAATTTAGAAATTTATTTTAATTTAACCATAAATTTAACTTGAATTACAAATCAAATCTTCAGAGAAAGACATAAAAAATTTCAGAAAAGAACAAAATCAACTAGGACATATGGATCATGTAGACGTCCGATCCCCACTAAATTCAAAATTTAGAGGGGAACAGCTGCCCCTCTGATGGACCCTATGGATCCGCTCCTGCCTGGATGATTATTTGCCAAGCTAAAAGATGATTTTTTTTTTAAACAGTAATTAAAATAATAAAAGTTAAAGAAACGGCATGATTACAGAGTTTGTTAGAAAAAGAGCAAAAACCGAATAGCCTATTCGGTTAAGGGATTTTTTTTTTGCTTCACCGAATAGGCTATTCGGTTTACCCTATTTTCACAAAGCCAACTCTCCGGACTATGTAACCATTCGTGTAACACCCCCTAAATCGAATAGCCAATTCGGTTTGGAGTTTTTTTTTTATTTTTTAATGTAAACCGAATTGGCTATTCGGTTTTGTTGTTTTTTTTTTTTTTTTAAGAGACTAAGAAGATCGAAATAAAGAAATCTAACACTAAAAATTTGAATTTTTTGTTTAAATTATTTGTTAAATTACTACTTTTGATTTATAATTAGCAACAACAAAAAATACACTAAATTACTTGAAATTATGTTGAATTACACTGTATTACAATAAATTATGTTGAATTACACTAAATTACGCTAAATTACAATACCTCCGCTAATTACGCTAAACTACACAAAATTACGCTAAAATAGACCGATCTGTGCCATCTTTCACGAATCATAAAAAATAGTAAAAAAATTCTGAAAATAGTAAAAATTGGTATTCTACAATTTTATTATGTAACTAATTTGCTGAGCTACATGGATTGAATAATAGAAATGAAAATCTTAATCGGAAACTTCAACTCAAGTTTTGAGGCTCTTCCCTTAGTTTTTTGGCGATTCTGAATTTTGGAATCCGACATAGCTAACACGGACGCATGCGCATTTTCGCAATCTTTTCGAAAAGTGGTCATTTGCTGAAATCGGACACTCGAGCGCCGTTTTATGACCGTTTGAAGTTTCGCCGTCGTTTTTCTCCTTTTCAGTGAAGATATCGTCCCTATTCATACGTAATTTAGCGTAATTTACCATATTTTAGCGTAATTTAATGTAATTTAGTGTAATTTAACTTAATATAGTGTAATTCAACATAATTTCGAGTAATTTAGCGTATTTTGGTATAAATATGCTAATTATATATCAAAAGAAGTCAAATAATTTAAACAAAAAAATTCAAATTTTCAGTATTATATTTCTTTATTGTGCTCTTCTTAGTCTTAAAAAAAAAAAAAAACCTACAGCGAATAGCCTATTCGGTTAAGCCCAAAAAAACACCAAACCGAATAGGCTATTCGGTTAAGCCATTTCATGGATTTTCTGTGGCGAATTGCCCTACAAATTGAAGAAATTGCCCTGTAAACCGAATAGGCTATTCGGTGAAGCAAAAAAAACCTTCACCGAATAGGCTATTCGATTTTTGCTCTTTTTCTAACAAACTCCGTAATCATGTCGTTTCTTTAACTTTTATTATTTTAATTACTGTTTTTAAAAAAAATCCGCTAAAAGATATCGGAAATAAATCTCGTGACATCACAAGCCCAATCATTGAGCCATATAATTGATTGGCCGATCCATCACATGTTCCCACTATGTAGATCATTTGATGTGACCCCAAATTCCATGAGACTGATATCGTAGCAACTAATACGTCAACATTCAGTAATTAAATATAGAGGAATTTCACGTATACACTCAAAAATTTCAAAATTGCGTATTTTCCTCCTCTACAATTTATAATATAATATTTATTCTTATAAAATTTATAAACTCACAAATTTATTCAATTTATTGACTTTTCTATTAAAAATCATTTTAAATTTACGAAGTACCCATTTTATCTGTTATTAAAAAAATTAAAAAATATGTAATATTTAGTCTTCTAATTTGTCGGTTTTGAGAGAAAATAATTTATTTTCTCACTTCTAATGTACACACAAACATATGCATAAATGTCATAGTGTATATATTGTATCACAAGTAGAGAAATAAATAATTTGTTCACGGTAACCGATCAATTAGAAGACGGAACATTTTACTTACACAAATTACATTTTTTTTTAATAAATGATAAAATAGGTAATTTATAAATTTAATATGAGTTTTAATAGAAAAGTCAATAAATTAGATAAATATGTGACTTTTCAAATTTATAAAGATTAATATAATATTATGAATTTTTTAGAGGGAAAAATATGTAAATTTTAAAATTTTAAAAAATATACATGAAATTCCTCCTTTCTAAGAAAAAAAGTTAGTATATAGTTTAAGTTTCCACATGAAATACTTACTGAAACAATATCTCTGTAATTTATCAGGTTACATTCACTTCTCATTCTCTTTTCTATCCATCTTTATTTATTTGTCTTTTTTTCTATTCTTTTGAAAATAGGCAAAGTGTCAGTTTCGGCTTTTAATCTAGCAGGTTTGTACCGTTGAGTGTGAACATGAAAATTGCAAGAAAAAAAATGGACTCTCAGAAATATGAAAAAGAAGGCCTTACAAACAAAATATGCCTTTCAATTGAAAATGATATAGATTCCTCCATGAAACTTGGCAAATAAAAACGATCCTATTCCGTTGATTATTCTGTCTGGTATTTTGTCGGCTCGGCTCCAGGCTCCTCCAAGTAATAGCCTACCTAAGTTGACCATTTAAATTATTCCGTTGATTATTCTGTTTGGTATTCTGTTCTGGGCCATTTAAATTTAAAACCTGAATGGTCAATATCAATCCTCACCTAAGTTCAACGTCTACAGGTATTACAAGTACATATAAAATTATGGAAAAAAAAAACAACGATACTATATTAAGCACTATTTATAAATTATTAATCAAATGAGGGCGCGACTCTACGTTTCTTCCTAAAAAAAAACTATTTATAAATAAGAGCCTCTTATGTGCTATTTGAACTGTGTAGATATTGTCTGTACAAGAAAGAGACATTGGCCTTCTAAAATGTTTTCATTTAATAATGACTTGGAAGTGAAAAAAAAAATACCTTAGTAACTTATCATTTATAATTTTAAAAATTTGTTCACAGGATTATGCAGATGTAATTTACAAATGCGAAATCAACAAAATAATTTTGAATATCCATACTCGTAGAAATTCACTGAAATGATGGCGA